>JANEYF010004165.1:0-150000 GCA_029963845.1 Rhamnusium bicolor
TATATTTTAACTGTATATAAATATCAAAAAAATCTGTAAAAATAAAATTTAAAAATGTATAGAATATAAACATTAATATTTTTTTACTAATAACCCTTTCCTCTATCAAGTTTTTATATTCATACAGTAAGAAATATGATAAAACCTACAGTAAATAATTTTTTGAAAATCTGAAATGTTTTAAATTTTACTGATTAACTCTGAAAAAAGTCTTACTTTTACTTTAGCTAAATTTTCATGAAAGATCTGATTAATTATGAAAAAGTATTCTAGAAGTCTAAAAACTTGTAAAAATGCAGTCTTTAAACTTCTTATTAAGTTTTACATAGATCTTTTCATACTTTTTCAGAATGTTTCAGAATTTTGAAACTTACTCATTCTTCTGGAATTGATTTTTCAGAACACTGCAAGACTAAATTAGACTATTGGCAGAAAATATTTCCACCAGGGTGGAAATTAAAAAAATTTAATTTTCTCTTATAAGTATAATGATAAACAAAGTTTTTGTTATTTATATATCGTATAAATACTTTTCAGTAATATGGCTTTGGTTACTCTCGATTCGTTTTCTTCTCCGTAATTGGAGGATGATTCGAAGAACGAAGGATTTATAATCACGGGATCTCCGAACGCGAAGACTTCGATTTAACAAATACTCTTTTGAATTTGAAATCATAATATTAGTATAAAAATTATTGTTTGAAATACCAGTAAATTCGTTAAACTATAACATAATGAAGTAAAAAATGAGTTGTCAGATGAATGCAGGTACGATTTAATTGCTGATAGTTAATTTTTATATTGTGTAATTTTTAATAGTTTACTTCACAATTTTTAAATCAACAACGGATAGATATCAGAATGGAATTATATTTTCACCGAAAGTTGATATATTTTTTCATTTTCAACTTCACCAGAATTCTGAACTATAATAGCAAAATATCTAAAAAATATTTTAATTTTAAATTTTTAAAATTAATTACCTACTTTAGACTTTTATTATCATAAAAATATTATAGTGCTTGGTTATAACGAATTTGATGCAAGATGTTATAAACTAATAACTGTCAATCAAAGGACATACATTTATTTAATACAATACAAAAATGAATAAATTATTCAAGATTATTCATAAAAAAAAATGCACTCACAGGTTTTTAAATTTTCTAAATGTGCATTTCTTTATTTGTTAATTAATATTTTTCTTTTATACTTTTTTTATTATTCTCCAAATTAGTTAATGTCTGCTACGTTCACAGTCATTATAAACTATCCCTGATTCAAAAACAAAAAAGACACAAAAAAATTATCTTAATGCAAATATTATATATCTATTTAGTATTCTGATTCAGTGTAATCTTTTCAATCTTCTAAAATTTTTTCAGACACTTTAAATCCTTTTGTTTAGTCAGGTATTAGAAAAAAAAATATATTTTAAATCCAAGCGGCACATAAAATTTTTTTGTCATGTGTTGTGATGTTTAAAACTTTGAAAAAGTTAATGAAATAATTAAAAATAATCACTTTCGGAAAATAAAAAAAACAGTATCTACATTGTTGAATAGCAAATTTTTGTAATTTGAAATTTTTTATTTATATGATCGAAAAATATTATACCAACTGTATTGACGAAGAAAATTTCATTGTTATTTGTAAAATGGTATGAAGTTTTAGTTTATTTCTTACTTACCTGATTGAGCTAATAGGTATAATACATTTAAATTTTGAGATGCCGTCATCGACGCGAAAAACTTTAATTTCAGTGTAAACACCATATTCACTGAAATTTTGTATGTAACATGTTTCTATTACCGATCTTGCACCGGCTTCGGGGGTGCTTTAACCAACGCGAATTTTTTCATTTTATTTTAACAATACGACTTATTGAACTAAGCAAAAATACCTCACACAATTGATAACCTGGCGCTATGCTGCTACGACACGTGTTTCACTGGACGACTAAACTACAATGAATGAAGAGGCACGAACAAGTGGATCCGACTTTCGTCTTTAGCACTGGCATACGTATATGCGTGCATATACGCATATGCGCATATGCGTATGCCAGTGCTAAAGACGAAGAGTCGGATCCTCACTCTTGAGTTTGTCGTCCGGTGATACACGTGTCCTCCTTTTTGTGTGGTATTTTGCTTAGTTCCAGGTAACGTCGTAAGGTTACATAGAATGAAAAAATACGCGTTGGTTAAAGCACCCTGCTCCGAGGCCGGTGCAAGATCAGTAATAGAAGCATGTTACATACAAAATTTCAGTGAATATGGTGTTTAACTAAAATAAAGTTTAAAATTTAAATGTATTATACCTGTTAGCTCAATCAGGTAAGCAAGGAATAAACTAAAACTTTACACCATTTTACAAGTAACAATGAAATTTTCTATCGTCAATACAGTTGGCATAAAATAATTTTTCGATCATATAAATAAATAAATTTCAAATTACAAAAATTGTTATCTAACTGAATGTAGATACTGTTTTTTTTATTTTCTGAGTGATTATTTTTAATTATCTACATTTCATTACCTTTTTCAAATTTTAAACATCACAACACATGACAAAAAAATTTTATGTGCCGCTTGGATTTAAAATATTTTTTTTTTCCTAATACCTGACTAAACAAAAAGGATTTAAAGTGTCTGAAAAAATTTGAGAAGATTGAAAAGATTACACTGAATCAGAATACTAAATAGATATATAATATTTGCATTAAGATCATTTTTTTGTGTCTTTTGTTTTTTAATCAGGGATAGTTTATAATGACGTGTGAACTTAGCAGACATTAATTAATTTTTAGAATAATAAAAAAAGTAGAAAAGAAAATATTACTTAACAAATAAAGAAATCCACATTTAGAAAATTTAAAAACCTGTGAGTGCATTTGTTTTTTATGAATAATCTTCAATAATTTATTTATTTTTGTATTGTATTAAATAAATGTATGTCCTTTGGATTGACAGTTATATCTGATATCTATCCGTTGTTGATTTAAAAATTGTAGCAAACTATTAAAAATTACACACTATAAAAAATTAACTATCAGCAATTAAATTGTACTGCATTCATCTGACAACTCATTTTTTACTTCATTATGTTATAGTTTAACGAATTTACTGGTATTTCAAACAATAATTTTTATACTAATAATATTATGATTTCAGATTCAAAAAAGGTATTTGTTAAATCGGTCTTCGCGTTCGAGATATCGTGATTATAAATCCTTCGTCCTTGGAATCATCCTGCAATGATGGAGAAGAAAACGAATCGAGAGTAACCAAGGCCAAGGCTGTCAGAAAAGTATTTATACGATATATAAATAACAAAAACTTTGTTTATCATTACTTATAAGAGAAAATTTTTTTTTTTTAATTTCCAGAATAAGAAACAATGAAATAAAATCAAAAAAGACTGAAAACAGAGCAAATAATAAAAACTTATGAAGCCAACAGAAACCCGCCTACTCGCCCAAAAGTAGGTATTCAGTGATTCAAGAAATTAATCGGTTTTATATCGTTAGGTATTTGTTTTTTTACTTATCATCTATCATTTAATTTCTTAAAGATTTTTGGAAGTTCTGAGTCATCTAGCAGCTCAGACGAAGGCCCTGCAAAGGAAAGATTTAAAGAACAACCACATTTGTATGATGGTATGAATGGAAATCACACAATTAAAGATTGATTAATTCTTACTTAATAAGTCTTTTAAACTCTTAAAAACTCTGATAAACTCTTTTTTCCGTTTTTTTTTTTCAATTAAAAAACTCTGAATAAGTCTTATTAACTCTTATAAACCCTGTCAAAAAGTCCGAAATCTCAGAGAATATTTGACTTTTTCAGAGATGTTCAGAGTTGCTCAGACTTATTAAAACTTTTTAGAGTTTTTCAGAGCAAATAAGACTTTCGGAAAGTCTGTTTTTTGTGTTTCAAAAAACATGAACAAAACAGTGGTTTTTGAGAAAAAAATTATTTTAGATGAAATTTTATTTAAATTTCATACAAATTAAATTGTTCAAATTGTCTTCGATTTACTTCTTGGCAATATGCAAGAAAAAAATTGAGAAATGTATTTAAAAATCGGGATTTTTTGTCACTCGCTTGGTTACGATTTTGTCGAATTTATTCCAACTTTTACGCGCACACTGTATATTATACTGTAGGTCTTACAACGTTTTTTATTATCTTATTAAAATATTTTCTGTCCTTTTTTTGAAACATTTAATGTCAAATTATTTTAAATACACTTACATTACGTGAATTATTTAATCACACCTAACACTCAACATATAAAGTAGTATCAATTTGATCAGTAAATTTCATCATTTAAAATGATTTATATAAATATTATATAACTAAAATACTAGTTTGATATTTGAGCAAATTTTAACAAGTACTTATCTCCTTATTTGCCAAATAATTAACATAGCGTGTGGTCGAGTGAGTAAAGACGGTTTTCCACTAAGCGGACAAAACAAAAACACAACAGAAACTAGTGTCGAAAAAAACAAAACTGCAACTTTTCACAAACTGTTTAAAGACTCGGGGTTTTTGCGTCGGTTGCTGTTTTGTTTTTCGTGTCCCGTTCGGAAGCGGTAAGATCAAAGGGTTTCGACGTGTTTACGAACTGCGTCTGTCTAGTGGAAACAGCAAGTCGCGTATTTAATGCGTTTCTAGTTTCTTTTTTAGCTCTCTTTGTACAGTGAATAAGTGTAGTTGAAAAATAATAGGTAAGTAAATATGAGACGTTTATTTATACAATATACAATGCAGTGCCAATCTAGGAAGACATCCGAGGTGGATTATTAATTATATTAATTATTAATATTATTATCCGCGTCCATTTTCCAATTCATGTTTTTTTATAAATAAATCGATTTTGATTCAGATATTGTCCTCTAATCTCAAAATTGAAAACGAACATAAACACACTAGTTTGTTTGGTGGAAAAGAACTGAAAAAAAAACCAAACTCCGACAATACTTTGTCAGTTTGGTGGAAACAGAGTTTCGAATTTGTCCGAGTTTTGTTTTCTGTTTTTTGTGTTTCAAAAAACATGAACAAAACCGAAACTCGACTAGTCCGTTTGGTGGAAAACCGGCATAAGGTGTTGACTTTGCAAGTAAGAGGTGTATTTGATGCAGGTTAAAGACCCACCAAGGCAGAGGATTTTTCAAGTAGGTATTTAATTTAAAATGAATTTAGTATAGGCCGAAAAGTAGCAGATTCTTCAATGCTGCGATTGGCATTTCATAGCCCAGGATATGAAATCAGCCCAAGCCATTAAATTAGAATTATTTTATGTATGGCGTTTGCAACACATTTTCAAAATATTTCAATAGCATTTCCGTAAATGTTTATTTAACATTTCGTTAATGATAAAAAAGTGGTCCGCAAAAATATTGTATATATCATAATATTGTGACAATATTTAAATTTTACAAAATGTTTTTAAAATATTGAAATATTTAACGAAATATGTTTACGAAATATTTTTAAAAGATCCTTTTGTTGTCTGGGGTTTTACTTATATTTATTTTAGTACAATACAAAAATATTTCAAGTTATGCATTTTTACTTTTTTCTATCTAATTAAGTTTTTTAAACCCAGGTTTTTTATGGCGATTGTTTCAGAAAAACTATAAAAAAAACAAAACTGCCCATATCAGTTTGAGGTGAAAGATCATTTTCAAAACTGAAATTGATAAAAAATTATTTAAGATCTTCTATGAGCCAGGAAAAACTTAACAACTTGGCCTTGATATCTATTGAGTTTGAGGAATGCAATAAGTTAAAAGTCGAAATTATTGTCAAAGTCTTTGCAAATATGAAAGCAAGGCAAATTAGTTATGTTTAAAACTTTAGATTTAGATTTATTTTGATTATCTTTAAAACATTTTTTATTCTTGTGTTAAATATTAAATATACCTAAAATACTTTTTAAATTATTATTTTTATGTTTAAATTTTGTACTTGTTATGTTTTACTTTATTTATTTTAGTACAATAAAATAAAAAATATTCCAAGTTATGCATTTTTACTTTTTTCTATATTTAAGTTTTTCAAACCCGGGTTTTTTATAGTGATTGTTTCAGCAAAACTAAAAAAAAAATATTTTGAGAGCCATGAGGGCGACAAAATTTCACTTGCACCTGGCGGCAAAAACTATTGGCGCGGCCCTGGAAGTTAGTACCACTTCTAGATCCTAGAGACGTCCATCGCTTATTTTCGGATACCTTCGGGCTATTTACTATATCCTGAGAGTATAAAAATACAATACTCTCAGCACAGCATAATGCTGTGCTCTCAGACTATATCCAAGTTTGATATCCCTAGGACGCCCATAGGATAATGTTGTGCTGCCTGGTATTACGGCCCGACAATGACTTTTGAAGAATAGGTTATTTAAAGTGGAATAACTACTTCCGACAAGGATTAATAACGTTAATAATTTATTGAATATTATTTATTTTTCTCACCCACTTATTACAGTCCGACAATGACTTTTGATCTATAGATTTATTTAAAGTCCTTAGATCACTTATACTTACACTTCCTCTCATGCCAAAGTGACCGACAAGGATTAATAATAATTTATTGAATGTATTTCTTGAACCTCTTTATTACGGCCCGGCTTTTGAGGTAAATTTACTTAAAGAAGATCACTATACCTACTTACTTCCTCTTATACCAAAGTGACCAACTAATTTATTGAATATTAATCAGTTTTCTGGACTTTTTATAACCTGATCATGACTTTTGGTTATATGGTATCTTAAGTGACTAAAATGAGGTTTCAAGTTCGTTTTATTCCCAAAGAAGTTCATGGCAAGGATTAAATAATATAGCACAACTGTATTAATATGTTTAAATATTTATTGTTTCCGTGTACCTACCCGTTCTACGAGTCAACAATAGGATAAATGCTTTTCCAAATTATTTAAAAACATTTTGAATTAGCATTTGGATTTATATAATGTGTTTCGGCAATAGTGTTGCCACATTGCAAAACCATGGCTGTTTTCACACCTGTTAAATAACTACCCAACAAACCACAATAGGTTGGCCCAATGCAAAAAGCAAATAATTTGCCAATTTAGCTCTTGGCCGGGCCAACGGCGGAAAACAATGTAAGTACGCTTTTGAAATGAGACAGCGGCCAATGGTATTGGCATGATGCCGGTAACACAACAATAACGCATTTGTAATACAGAAATAAATAGGCATTAGCCTAGTGTTGGCAGAATTAAGGGTACCTAAATAGTGCCGATGTAATATACTTACTGTATATTCACATATAATACTAGGTTCTCGGGTTGAACCAATGTGTTTGTTGAAGTAGGTCTCCACGTTTCGGCTCCTGCTTTGGAGCCATTATTAAGAGAAAAATGTAGAGTAAGAATGTTTAGGAGTTATAAGACTAGGTTAGACCTGGTGAGTAGGTATATTTAGGCACAGGATCGACCATTCTTATAACTTCTAGACACCCTCAATGCATCATTTTTCTTTTGAAAATGGTTTCATAGGAGCCGAAACGTTGACACCTCAACAATCTCAAACACGGTTCAACCTAAGAACAACTCATATCTTCAATCGAGCAACTACTTTTAATAGCGGTCATAGAAAAAGTAATTTATTATGCTTTTTATAATAAAACGAAAACGTGTTCCTTTTCAGTTTTATTATAGATAATATCTACATATAAATTAGATTTTTATTCTAACACTGTATAGGTAAAAAAAACTGGCATTACCAAAACAACTTCAACAAAATAAATACAGCCAGGTAAAAAAAACTATATTTTTATTCTAAACACAGAATAGATAAAAAAAAAACTGGCTTAACCCAGATATAAAAAAAATACAGCCAGATAAAAAAAAACTCGTCTTCCAAACAGCCTTTGTTTCGACATTCTAAATATGACTGATGGAGATTATATTTTTATTCTAAATACAGAATGGATAAAAAAACAAGCTTAACCCAAATATAAAAAAAATTCTGCCAGGTAAAAAAAACTGGGTCTTCCCCAACAATTTCAACATTCTAAATATGACTGGATTAATTTTCTAATTGGTTCTTTCGTTTTGATCTCCCTCCATTCCGGTCACAAGATGATCGCAACCAGAGTTTGGTCACAGATGCCACATCTTGTTCCGTGGCGTTCCTCCCCAGTGGGTTTTTTCTCACAGCAACTATAAACACATAAAATAAAATAAACTGAGTATAAGTTATGCTGATGTGTGTTAATTAAACGAAAAATTAAGAAATAACTTCGTCATTCAGTAACATACAGTTTGGTCAACTTGATATATGGTACGCAAATAATAGTCTAGTTTTAAACACCAAAAAAAAAGTATATGCATTTCAGAACAAACCACAATACCACAGACCACATAGACTTGGCGTATTGAGTATTTAGTACGGTACCAAGCGTGCCATAAATCGGGGAAGCGACGTGTGGTAAATTAGGTGGGCGGGCGCTCTTTCTGCAGGCCCGCATTTAACCTTTTCATATATAGCTATTAAAGTGAATTCTTTTAAAGTATATTTATGAAGAAAACATAATACAATTATTTTATTTAAATAGTATAAATACATTAAGCAAATGTTTATTGCATTTTATATAATTTTTAAAATAAAACACAATATAAGTTAACAATATTTTTATTAATAGATATTTTCTATTTTGTTCTTGACCGTCGATTTCAAATAACTTGATTTGTATTTCTTGGGATTCGGTCAGTTTGATTAAAAAAATAATTTTTTTCCTTCTTACATTTCAGTTTTATTAAACATCATCAGAGACTACAAGTTTTTACAAAAAAATATTTTATTTTACTTGCATTTATAAAAGTTTATTTTTTTAATTAATAACTAAATTTACATCGTTCTGTTTGCTTCGAGTGTTTTGACGCAACTAAAGTTATGAAGTCTGTTACAGTCTATCTGGTGTTTTTTGGTTTGTTTATGTTATTCGAGATAAGTCTTAATTTATGTAGGTAAAGATTTTACAAATTTGCTGTGTTATGTGAAATTATGGAAAGATGCAAAGAAATTAAAATTATCCCCTTATAATTAATGTAACAAATTGAAGTATGTTTCGTTTAAATTTTCTATATCAGTGCGGTTGTTTATTGTGTTGTTATGTCTTTTAATTTGCAGCATTTCATGTACTGACCGAATCCTAAGAAATACAAATCAAAATATTTTTATTAAAAAAAATAACAAAACAATTAACAATAATTTATATTATTCCCCTTTAAATAAAGTTAATTTATTTAAAACTTGCCTTTTTTGTGGTTTTTACATTATGAAACATTTTTGTAAAATGATGACCTCTAATTTTAATGTAAGTTTCTGAAATTGCCCTTATAATTTCAATAATATGATTGGTATTATTAGGGAAATTATCCAATTGGTGAATTTCTAAATCATTAAAAATATTTGAATTTTGAAACTTTTTTAAAACACTACACATAATTTTAATTTTTAGCTTCAAATCTATTTGAATATTTTTTTCAGTTTTAAAATGTCTTAAATGTTTTTCTGTTTCCTTACATATTTGTATGACATCAGATGACGGATAAATAAGACCACCGCGATCTTTTACAAATACCTATTAGTTCATGGAAATTTTCCCTGTTTATTGAAAATAAAGCGTTTATACATTCTTCACATTTTAACGATTTTAAAATTGATTTTACCACAAAGCCACTTATATACACTATAATATATTCGTTGTACTCCGACAACTCCAAAGAAAAAATTAAAGTTATATTCAGTTTCAGGCATGTCATTTTCTAATATATCATGGGCTCTAAATTTATTGCAAGTTACATTTATTTTGTCTATTGCAGAACTACAATTTAAAATAGAAATATTTTCCAAAGGAATGCAATTTCCAGAGAATGTTTCTTTAATTTGCATATGAATCAACAATTTTTTATATGCAGATTTAAATTGGAGGCTAGTTGGATTATTATTCCATCCCCATGCTGTCTGATATTACAGAAAAAAAAAGAGAGACTATTTAAAATAAGTTACTTTACACATAAGAATTAAATATTCTTCCTAATAAAATACTAAGTATTTTAATTTTTATTATGTAGTAAAATAAATATAATAAAATCCGTATGAAAATATTCGAGGTATTTTTTTTAAATCAAATGTATTATAACATGCATAAAAATAAATATAATAAAATTCGTATAGGTATAGCTCTTTTAAAAAACAATGGCATTAAAATACCATTTTATACAAATGTCGACTTAGTTTTATGTTTGTAAACCACCGAGTTGTAAACTAAATAGGTAATTTGACACAATCTACTACTCCAGTCCTGCAAACATGCTGGAGCGCAGGTACACATGGCGTAGGCAGATTGCTTAAAATTTAAATTAAATAACAAATAACTCCGTAATTACTACTTACTGAAAAAAGGAAAAATTTTCATTTACACTGGTACCGGTGTCACTTCGGTTAGAACACACTTCAACAACACATTTACCCTTTATTACATACAAATATCTCATAAACAACAGATGTTCACAGCTCGATTGCATAAATCATACTGATCGCCAAGCGACTGCTAGGCTCCGGCCAGGCTCCGCGGTGGCTTCATGCCTTGGTTCCTTGCAACAAGTCTATGTGGTCTGTGCACAATACTATATTTCCAAGTGAGTTATTATTAAATGACATTTCTGTCAATATAACAAATTCTACAAAGTTATTAGGAATTTAGTTTGGTTCCAGAGCATAACTTGGAATTCTCATTTTCATGCTGAAAATGTATGCGACAAATCTTCATATATTTGCTGTGTCCTATATGTTTATCCTAAGTACGTAAATTATGCTTCTATTAAGACAGCATATTTCAGAAATTTCTATTTTTTAGTCATATTTTGGGGATATTCATCACTTACTGGAAAAATTTTTAAAATAAAAAAAAAGTTGTCTGTATCATAATGCTGAAGTAGTTTTTCACAAAACACCATATACTGCACTCGACGCGCGTTGTGTTTACTGTGAAATTTTATTTTGCCACTATATTTACTATGCATGTTAAATTTTGTAATTTTGTAATGTTAATTTTGTTGGCAAACCCATATATTTATTGTTACAAAAACTAATATATTTTGAATAGAAGTACAGTCAATATTATTATTATATAAACATCGATAAGAAGTGTTTATGTTAACGTACTTCACTTGAACATGAGAATGCTGACAAATTAAGTTCTTTGTACTAGGGATTTTAATAGTTAGTTATACGTAGACATCTCGTCTGTAAAGACAGTGCCATTTAAAACTTATTAAATAATTATTAATAAACTATCAAAGACTCACATTTGTTTCATTTCACAGTCTAGTATTCTAATAGGTTATGGGCCCAGAATACGTAGTAAATAAAAACAAACTAAAAAGACTGTGAAATTAATATTGTGTAATAAATTAAGTGACGTTTGTGTTTAAAAATATATAGAAATGGATAACATAAAAGTGCGGCGAAATATAAAGGCTTTTGACGGCGAAAGGTACAGTGTCTGGAAGTTACGACTTCGTGCTTTATTGACAGATCTAAGTGCGATTCATGTAATAGACAATGAAATCCCAAAGGAACCAACTGCTGAATGGTATCTTGCTGAGAATACTGCTAAAAATACAATTATTGAATATCTTGCCGATTCATTTCTTGGATTCGCTAAACCCGAGTATACTGCCAAAAATATATTACAAAATCTGGATGCCATTTATGAGAGAAAAAGCTTAGCAACCCAATTAGCCTTACGAAAAAGATTGTTAAGTTTAAAGTTACAGGGTGACACACCTCTAATAAAACATTTCACAAATTTTGACGATTTAATAACTGAATTATTGGCAGCTGGTGCTAAATTAGATGAAACGGATAAAGTGTCGCATTTATTATTAACACTTCCTTCCTGTTACGACGGAGTCATAACAGCTCTTGAGACATTGTCGGAGGATAACTTAACTTTGGCGTTTGTTAAGATCAGACTATTAGATCAAGAAGTTAAATTGAAAGGTGAAAGTCAGGATACCAGTGCTAAAGTACTTCAAGCTAATTGTGAAAGTTCTAATCGTTCTAAAACCTTTAAATTCGAAAAACCAACGAAAATTTTTCCATACAAAAACAATAAAACAAATCCAAATAAATTCACAAAGAAACCTTCGACATCTCACTTTATAAAATGTTATCACTGTGGACGAAAAGGGCATTTAAAGAAAAATTGTATTTATTACAAACGCACCCAGCATCAATATGAAAACCGAAAACGGACAGTACAAACAATACAACTAAATGAACCAAGCTCAGCAAGTGAAAATCCAAGTTTTGCTTTCATGACTGGAAGAAAACAACAGAATCTTACCACAAATATAATAACATTTATTTTGGACTCTGGAGCATCAGACCACCTGGTTAACAGAGATGATCTTTTCACGGAATTCACTGTCCTAACGGAACCCTTAAAAATCTCAGTAGCGAAAAAGGATGTCTTCATAACCGCAACAAAGAAAGGGACCATCAAAGCTGTTAGCAACTTGGGTGTCAACGGTGTTCTTGAAAATGTTTACTACTGCCCAGATGTCCCGTACAACTTATTATCTGTTCAAAGAATGCAGCAGGCAAAGCTGTCTGTTGTCTTTGATGAAAAAGGTGTTGAAGTGCTTAAAGGTGGTAAGGCCGTAATGAAAGGTAAGCTTTTAAATAGTTTAATAACTGTCGAATTTAAAATTCTAAGAAAGCTCACAAACTCTGATGCACAAATATACAGTGCGAAAATAAATAAATATAATTTGTGGCATCAAAGGTTAGGTCACATCAGTAAATCGAAATTTTTAGAATTAAAGAACAAACAAATGATTGATGAAATTGTTGAACTTAATCAAGTGATACCCACTGACGATTTATGTGAAGCTTGTATAAACGGTAAACAAGCGCGATTGCCATTTGCAAAAGTAAAAAATAAAAGTAATGTACAACGCCCTTTATTTATTGTTCATTCGGATGTTTGCGGCCCAATCACTCCTCCTAGAATAAATAACAAAAACTATTTTGTAATTTTTGTTGATCAATACACTCATTATTGTGCTACATATTTAATAGCATATAAATCTGATGTGTTTTCAGTTTTTAAAGATTATATTGCAAAGAGTGAAGCTCATTTTAATACCAAATTGGTCAATTTATATTGTGACAATGGAGGAGAATATTTGTCCAATGATTTTAAAGAATATTGCATAAAAAAAGGTATTAGCTATCATTTAACAGTACCACGAACCCCGCAACAAAATGGTGTAGCTGAACGAATGATTAGAACAATAACTGAAAAGGCTCGTGCCATGGTGAACGGTGCTAATTTACCAAAAACATTTTGGGGAGAGGCGGTAGTCACTGCCACATTTTTAATAAATATAACTCCTACTAAAGCACTTATGCTAACAAAAACACCATACGAATTATGGCATAATAAAAAGCCAAGTTTAAAATATTTGAGTCTTTGGTTCTACCATTTATGTACATAATAAAACAAAAAGGTCAAAATTTGATGAAAAATCAAAAAAGGCTATTTTAGTAGGGTATGTCTCAAATGGATATAAAGCGTGGGATGTGGACTCTGAAAAATTTATTACTGTTAGAGATGTTATTGTCGATGAAGAAAATTTGTTACAGTCAAGACCAAAATTGAAAAATGGAAATAATGAAACTGGCGCATCTGACGAAATGTCAAAGTCAGTAATAAAAAATAAATCTGATAGTACTAAATCAGATAGTAATGTTGAAAATAATGAAACTGGCGCATCTGACGAAATGTCAGTCAGTAATAAAAAATAAATCTGATAGTACTAAATCAGATAGTAATGTGGTTAAAACTGACGCATCTGACAAACTGTCAAAGTCAGTAGTAAAATATAAATCTGATATAAGTAAATCAGATAGTATAAAACGAAAATTTGCTGAATATGATACGGAGTCAAAATCTGATACAAGTAAATCAGATAGGCAAAGACAAACTAATAAATTAGGAGAAAAACCTAATAATTCTTCTGACAGTAATAATTATGATGATATAAATATTGAGCCAAGGAGGAGTGAACGCATTCAAAAACTTCCGAGTATTTCTTATAATGAAAATGAATTACAGGGTGATTATTTTTTAATTGCACAATCTTTAGTTTGTCAAATTCCAACATCATATCAAGATATCAGTAACAAAACTGATCAGGTTTATTGGGAACAAGCTGTACAGGAGGAAATTAACGCCTTAATTTTAAATAAAACTTGGACTTTAGTTGAAAAACCAAGTAATAAAAACATTGTTGATTGTAAATGGATATTCACATTGAAACATGATGAACATGGAAATCCATCAAAATATAAAGCACGGCTTGTTGCTCGTGGTTTTAGTCAGCAGTATTTAATGGATTATAATGAAACTTTTGCACCGGTTGCAAGAATATCAAGTTTCAGGTTTCTTTTGTCATTAGCCAATCAATTTAAACTGCTAATCCACCACATGGATGTAAAGACTGCCTTTCTAAATGGTGTATTAAAAGAGGATATTTACATGAAGGTGCCGGAAGGTATTAAATGTAAAAGTAGTCAAGTTTGTAAACTACATAAAGCGATTTATGTTTAAAACAGTCAGCAAGATGCTGGTTTGAATTATTTGAAAAAGCATTACTAGAAAAAAGGCTTTAAAAATTCTACAGTTGACCATTGTATATATATATTAAACAGAGGTAACGTGTATAAAAATATATATTTGTTGCTTTATGTGGATGACGTAGTAATCGTCACATTAGATATTAATACAATGAATAGTATTAAACACTATTTAATGAATAAATTCTGTATGGTAGATTTAAAAGATATCAAATATTAGAATAGAGAGAAATGATACTATAATTTCATTAGACCAGAGTGCATATTTAAACAGCATTAGAAAAGTTTAACATGCAAGATTGTAATGCTGTCAGCACACCACTTCCAAATAAGTTAAACTATGAGGCACTAAACTCAGATGTGAAATATGATGCCCCTTGTCGTAATCTTGTCGGTTGTTTAATGTATGCCATGTTATGTACTAGACCGGATTTGTGTGTATCTATAAACATTCTAAGTAGATATGTAAACAAAAATAATAAAGAATTATGGCAATGTCTAAAAAGAATTTTAAGATATATCAAGGGTTCATTAGAAATGAAATTAATCTATAAGAGAAATAAATTTAATAATTTTTTATCTGGTTATGTAGATTCCGACTGGGGTGGTAATGATATAGATAGAAAAAGTACAACGGGATATTTATTTAAATTATATGATACTTGTGTAATTTGTTGGAATACAAAAAGACAAGCATCAGTAGCTGCATCATCTACTGAAGCTGAATATATGGCTCTTTTCGAGGCCGTGCGTGAAGCGCTTTGGTTAAAGTCCTTAGCAACCACTCTTAATTTTAACTTTACAGCACCAATAATAATTTATGAAGATAATAATGGATGCATTAGTATAGCAAATAATCCAACAAATCATAAGAAATCTAAACATATAGATATAAAATATCATTTTTCGAGAGAACAAGTTGAAAAGAAAGTAATAATGTTAAAACATATTCCAACAGGTGAGCAGCTGGCTGATATACTTACGAAACCATTGCCAGGAAGCAAATTTCTACAATTACGAAAAGGACTAGGTTTAGGTTGTAACGATACAGTCTGATTGGGTTTTTTATTCTGGTTTTTTCCCCAATCCTTGCAGCAAATGCTGGACTATGTGACCTTATTTAGTTTACCCAGATATGGCCTGTCTTAATTATATATAAGTATATTTGATTTTTTTTTAAATTTTGTATAGGATGATTAGTTTTTGAGGGGGCGTGTTGGCAAACCCATATATTTATTGTTACAAAAACTAATATATTTTGAATAGAAGTACAGTCAATATTATTATTATATAAACATCGATAAGAAGTGTTTATGTTAACGTACTTCACTTGAACATGAGAATGCTGACAAATTAAGTTCTTTGTACTAGGGATTTTAATAGTTAGTTATACGTAGACATTTCGTCTGTAAAGACAGTGCCATTTGAAACTTATTAAATAATTATTAATAAACTATCAAAGACTCACATTTGTTTCATTTCACAGTCTAGTATTCTAATAAATTTATGGGGTATTTTCTGAACTGTTTCAAACTTTTGTATCACAAAATCTGTTTTGAAGTAAATAATTTATCTATTATTTATAAGAATATTTAAGGATATACAAAAAAATGATTTTCTGTTAAAAACCAAATTAAGAGTGAATAAATTAAAGAATGGGTTACCTACCTAAAATTAAGGCCAAGATATTTTTGTATCGTACAAATGGAATTTTATTATTTCGACCAAGCCAGTTGCACTTCAAGGATAATTCATGGTCTATAATTTTTCCCAAAAGTCTCCGAATACTATCCTCAATATCTTTGCCACCAACTACTTGCAAAGTGACACACTGAAATAATAAATTAATGAGAATAATGAAGTGAGATTCATTACCTACTTTTGTGTCACAATGTTTAGTGTTAATGGCTCGATAATGCTTTTAATAAAATTAATAGAAACAATAATTTATAATTAAAAATGAATAGTGCTCTCATAATTTGTATGTTTGTTGAAATGTTACCTATTTAAAACTTAATTGCACATAAGAAATATGTAACGAAAAAGTACGCTTTAATTCATAGGACTTCAAAAGCAAATTTAAAATAGTAACTTACCATTTTTTGAAAAAAATTTCTTTATTTTCGAGTTCTTCATTAAATTTATTTAAACCTTCCTCAGTTTTAGTTGGAAAGTCATCTGTCTCAAAATTTCCGGCAGCTATATCAACATTGGCATAGGCTTGATTAATGGTAATTAAGTAGTCCATTTTTTGACAAAGACTTTCTACTTTCCTTAACATTTCTTTAATTATAACTATAAAAGAATACGGAATAAATAAATTATTAATAAAATATATTAAACGTCTCTACCTTCTTGAGATTTGCAAGTGCACTTATTTTCGATGGTGTTTACTTCGGGATGAGTGTTTCCACTTTTTAACAAACTGGCTAGAATTGCTATTTATTGTACTTTTCACACGATTTATAATTGCTAATTCGGGTGCTACTTTTTTCTACAGCAGTACTTTTTGAACAAAAATATTTATTTACATTTTTAATAGTCTCAACTTTATTTATTCTCCGCTTCGAATTCACAGTGTCAGTATCAGCAACTAACGGTTCAGATATATCTTCATTTTCTGAGCATAAATAACTTTGATTTTTTCAAAATATCAGCTCTCCTAATGTCTTGTTTGGGATTATCATATTTTAGAGTTGGTGGGGCAGGTATTTTGTCCTCATCGGAAGAGGAATTTAAGTCACAAAAGTCATCATTATATTTTGAGTTTACTATTCGTCTTCTTTGAGATCCACTCAAAGCATTTTCTTTTGTATTCTTTGTATGGTTCCTTACATCATCTGCATCATCAGATGTCTGTGACACGTTGGTCTGTTCTTCCAAGATTTTCAATTTACTTTTAGCCTTTTCATAGGACGCTAAAAAAAGAGATGGAATTTAGTGTGCTGCTAGAGGTTAAGAAAATTTTATAACACATTCGAATATTTAATAAGTGATACTTACATGATCTATATTTAACATTGATTGGACAAACTAAGCATCTGCTTAATTCTAAATCAAAATTTTCCCTTAATGTCATCAGCATTGTATGTTCTGATCGAATGTAGTCTGGCCAATAACAAAAAAGTATACCATTTTCATCATAAAATGTCCAATTATCCCTAATAATTCTCTTCCGATGCATTTTCAGCAAGTGGATTATCATCATAATTTTCAAGAACGTTCCCATTATTCATTGGAAGTAAACCTATTTCATCATAATTGTTATCACTATGTAAATATATTTCATTAGAATCCTTGCTGTCATTATCACTATGCAAAGCTACATCATCATTAGAATCACCGCATTCTTTATTTAAATAATCGGTGGAAGTTCCACATACGGGGTAATTATCAGATACACTCTCAAAATTTACAAGTTTTAATGTATTATTTATAGATTTTTTCAAATGTCGGTAGTTTGCTGCTCTACTCTTTTTTCTTAAATATGTAAAAGATTTTTTTAACGCTGTTCATAATGAAAAACTTTTAGGTTAGGTAAAACTTGTTTTGAAATTATCTTTTTTTTTGTGTTGTGAAAGCAATTCGTAAATTAATATTAACTTTTGTTTTACACGGAAATGTAAGAGATTATACGTTTACTGACATATGTATGTATATAATTGTTTGAAATAAAGTGACGCCGCGCCGGCTTGTTAAATAAAGGTGAAATAAATTATACTTAACTTGTCATCGTCCATTCTTCAAACGATAAAATAGATAATTCAGTATAAACAGAGGGGTTGTCTCTGGTATAAATAACTTTAATTCATAAACCTCTACGTCCACCATACGACACTACACACAGGATTTCAACACGATTCTTCACACGAGACAACATACAGACAGACACTTCGATTTGTCTTTTGTAAGAAAGATATAAAACATCCACGATCACCAACCAAAATTAAAATGGCCGGCCAATGGAATGTGGGGTCGCCGAGCAAGAGTCGAACATAATCGAGTGACGAGTTATAGAGTGCGCCAAATTTAAAAAATACTTTCACTAGCAGATGTAGTGTATTTCTTTATTTTTATTATTTATGCTTCATTAAGTGGTTAGCATTGATCATTGGTTGGTACTTAAATGCAAAATTAACACTGTAAAAGTACAAGTCAATTTTACCCTTAAAGAAAAACATTACATCAGCGATGGATATCGGTGCCAATGCAAATCCAACAGTTCCAACCTGAAACCAACCTATCTGTGTTTGCTGGGTAACTACAAGACAGTACTTTGTCAATAAAATGTAAGTCTTCTGACAATAAAGGCATATTATTACAATAATCATCAAAGTATTCGAGAGCACAATACTATATCCTTAATATGCAAATTTATTAGTCGAACTTCTATATCTCGAAATTGTCTACAACTCGTAACTTGAACAGTTTTAAGGGGATTTAGGAGGTTCGAGTTAGAGAAGCTCGACTGTATTTAAAGTGGTATTTTAGACAAGTTTAATTATCTATGGGTTACATGTAATTTTAACATAGTAATTCAGGACTGCAGTACAGTCTTGAATCTTTTAAAACCAGAAGTTCCTGTAAATTTAAGAGAGATTTATGTATTGGAAGACGTGGAGTAGCACTTTGTAAAATTGACTTTAATAAAGCAAGGCATTGGAGAATTACAAATTAGTCCCAAATGAGCATTTTAAAACTATTTTGGAAGAAGTCAAAATAAACTATCCTTAGTAAAGAGGATAATTATTTATTAATTTTGTAATAATTACAAATAATAAAAGTATAAATTAAATGTTTATTCAATATTTTAAATTTGAACTTTCTTTAAACCTAGTGTATTAAGTAATGCTTTTGGAGATGGATCTCTTCCACGAAATTCTCTAAAAATTTGTCCCGGGTGGTTACTACCACCTAAAGCTAAAAAATGTATTTCTGAATCGTTTTCCTACATCTAAAATTTGTTGTTCATCACCTTGGACTTCATGAAAAGCACTATAAACATCAGCAGCTATCATTTGAGCCCAAACATGAGAGTAATATGCTGCTCCCCATTCTTCCGTAAATATCGAAGTGAATGAACATGGATGTGAATCAATTTTATGTAACGTGAAGCACCTATATTCAGGCCATAGTCTTTTCACAATATCTAGCCAGAAATCTTTGGATAAATGCAACTCTAAATCTAAAGTAGATAAATATAGTTCTCGAGATAAATCCAATCCAGCCATATGCATGCGCATATTAAATAAAGTTTGAAACATTTGTTGAGGCAATGCTTCTTCATTATGACAATGACTAGATATACTATCCATTACGGTTTTATTGTAAAGCCAATGGGAGAGTACATTGCCACTTACTTCAACCGCATCCCATTCAACATTAGACAAACCCGCTACTTCTGAATAATTTGTTCTTGTTAACAAGTGTTGCATTGCATGACCAAATTTATGAAACAAAGATTTAACTTCATTGAATGTTAAATAAGAATGTTCTTCTATTTTAGGTGATTCAAAATTGAAGATTAAAGCTGATAATGGTTTTGTGTTTGCTATAAGACTTTGATTTTGTATTCCTACCATCCAGCCGCTACTTTGATTCACATTTTTTTTTCTGATCTAGCATATGGATCTAAATAAAATCCGGCTACTGGTGCACTACTATGTGGTTCAAAAATATCATAGAATTTTACATCTTTATGCCATGTAGATATGCTATTATTTTGTTTAATAAAAATATTAAATAATTTTTCACATAATTGGAATAAACCTTCCAATACTTTTGGCAATGGAAAATACTCTTTAAACTTGTCTTCATCGTAATCAAATAATGATATTTGTTGTTTTCTTCTCCAATATGGAATATCCCATAATTCTAAGGTTTCAGCCTTGAACCCTCTATCTAAAGCAAAATGGTGCAAATTCTTTAATTCTTCTTTTTGAGCAGGTCTTGCATTTTGTAATAATATATGTAACATATTTTGGACATTGGATAAGCTTCCTGCCATTTTAGTTTCCATTGACATTTCCACATATGATTCATAACCCAATAATTTAGCAATATTCCGTCGTATATATCTAATTTCTTCTAAATTTATACTTGTTGCTAGATCACGATCTCGGTAACCTGATCCTCTACTTACTGATGCTTGCCATAAATTCCATCTTATTTCTCGATCTGAGCAATATTTCATAACAGGCATATAAACGTGTGAATTCAGTGTTATTTTCCATGGCCCATTTAAAGGATAATTAGGATTATGAGATATAGCTCTCAATAAAACATCTGGAAATTCTCGTACTATACTATTATCGTTAATTACATGTGTGAATTGCTTAGTAGATACTTCAATTTTCTGTTTAAAAGTGTCCTTTTCTTTTGCTAATTTATTTAAACATTCTCTCAAAAGAATTTGTTTAACAGATTCCAGTTCTAAACCATTTAAATTTCCCTCAACGGCAAACTTTTGCAATATTCTAGTTTTCTCACAACTCCTGCCTTCATTACTTTGAAGTTCATACTTAACAGCTTTATAAATTTCTTTATTATTAAATTTTGATGCTCTAGCCTGTCTTGCACGATCATGTATCAACATATAACTTGAAATAGGCATTAAAGTACTATTACCTAAGTACAATGTCTTAGATAAACCCCACGTCCTATTTAATGATGCACCTAGTTCTTCTAGAGGTTCAAAAATTACTTTAAAAATATCCTTATGTGGTTTTTCAACAAGTCTCTTCTCTATAGCTTTTATTCCTGTTTCAAAATCTACCGCCTGCTTAGCAATAGCTGCTCTACAGTTTTCCACAGTAATGTTATTAAACTCAGGAAGGCCATCATTTTGAAAAAACGGATTTTTTTCAGGTAAATCTTCCCCGATTTCTGGAACTCTTAAAATATTTTAATAATTTCACAATTCATAACCGAAATACTTACAATACAATGAATCCGTGTTGAAACCTTTTTGAGATACATAAAGTCTTTAACAAAATGCGTTTTCCACAAAAAGATATTGCCATTTCAGTTACATAATTACATAAAACTTCTATGATAAATAATATTGTCTAAAAATTAAATGTCACTAATTAATAATTATACAAAGCATTCATTTAATAGATTTGTTCATTAGGTGCATAAATAAATATATTAGATGTGTTGGTGTGTTCCTTTTTACCTGCGATCACAGAACAGAAGAAGACCTGCGATCTCAGGAAATTTCAGGAGCACGTTCGAGATTGTCCTAGAACTTTTATACGTTTAGGTATAACATCACGTGACCTTTCATTTTACTCTGTTTTTTACATATACTAGGGTGTTTATATAGACAGGTACCCATGATACAAATAAAAGAAGATATGATATTGACACGTCCTAAATTCGTACGCGTTTGCGCATGACGTCATCTTGTGCTTGTTTTTAAAAATGTATGCATGTAAACATATAGAAATACGGATACGAAGTTTATGTTTGGGATATGGCAAAATTCAAATAAACACTAATGTTAGTGTTTTACCTATTGCTTCTATTATACCTAGGTAGTTTTAATATTAAAAGATACATAAATACGTATTTAGGTAAAATAAAAAGATACCAAATAAATACTAAAAGGAAGAGACAAGTTCGGGGACAAATGTTGGAGTGCAGCTGACTCAACAAAAATCAAAGTGTTTATAAACATTAGTGAAGGTTTAGTTCTATATAATAACTGTCAAGTTTCTGACTAAGAGCACGATGCAGATTTATGATAGGCACGTAGCAAGAATACTAAGTAGACTTTAAAAATAAAAGTATTTTTTATGAAAGAGTATAGTAAGAGTATCTCAACTGATAGGTACACCTTCCAAGTGCTTAATTAAATTCTAAATAAAAGTGAATTAAAAGTAAAGCACAGTGTTATTATTTGAACCCTAACTAACAACAAAGACCACATTTATTTTTGGTTTCTAGTAAATTATAAAAAAAAATATTTTCGTAAAATGTTTAGAAGTTTTTATTGAAATAGGAATATACGGTGTTCATTTTAAAAGTTATCACCCCCATTATCTTGAGATTCGGAAAAACTTTTAAAAATCGCCGAGACCCGCATCGGATTTATTTTAGAGGGGGATCAATTTTCACCTAAAAATTACGCGACCCCTGTACCCATTTCAAGATAATGGGGTGACAACTTTTGATATAGAGAATTAATGCAACAATACACAGTATCTAAAAATAAATAACGATGTATTATATCATTTTTAGAATGTAGGTGATATAAAAATGTTTATTTTTCACCTGCATATTATTTGTTCATTATACCTTGGATACGGTTACCATAAAGACGCTTATAGTGACCACGGGCATAATGAGCGAGCATTATGGCCATAACGCCCTGCTATATGAGAAACAAATAAGAAAAAAAGAAGCAAACGTTATAGAACGAAATCGTTTATTTGTAACAATTTTTAAAGAGAAATACCACTAAATGTTTTTTAACAATCTTAAACTAAAATAAAAAACCATATAATATACCAATTCCTGAAAATAAGCCAATAATACGATCTCATTTATGCTACTTATTTAATTTTTTAATTTCAATTGAATAAATGTTTCATATCCCTTATCATATAATGGTTTGGATTTGACCGGCAATACATTTTCTGTGGCTTTTGCGGCATTATTTGGGATATTCTATGGTATGTCCATATTATTTTTGCTTTTATTTTGTAAAACGTATTTACTTACAAAGCAAAGCAACGAAACAATCAACAAATGTCAAAATATCTGTCATAGACTAACTTTAAAAAAGGTAAAAAGAAAAAACTAGCAGCATTGAACTAGGTTACTAAATTTGAAAGAACACGACATACTGATAGATACAATTAATAAACGTCAAAGTATCAACAAATGTCATAACAGGCTACTAAAAAAAATATTTAAAATATGAAAAATTAATTTTTCATTAGACATATAGTTTTCGCGAAATTTAAATTATGTATACACCACGAGTGCTATTAGATTATAACTCCCATCAGGCAACACGCATCCCTCGGGCCAAGGTGCCTTGGACTGCATTTTGTTATCCTCCGGGTGCATAAATAACTATTACAAAATATCAATTTGCAGGTAACTAATTTGGTTGGAATTATAAAACTGGGTTTACAAGAAGTGTTAAAAGGAACACTCACCATTTTGTGAAAGTTTTAATAACAAATTAAAAGTTCTTAATCTAAATAGTTAATATGTACATTTACAAACAAGATTTTAACTAAATGACAAATAAAATTGAAATTAATCAAATATGTTCAGTCACATTTTTAGTTGATAATTTTTGAAAATTTTCTTTTTCTGGACAGAGTAGCATTATATAGATCTCTATTTAATTGTCTGATACGGAAATACATTCTAGATCTAAAAAATAATGTTTTCGCCTTATCGGAACATATTATTGAAGTACTCATATCTGTTAATTTTTTTAAATATTGTTTAGAAATACATAAGTGATCTAAATTGACAGAATTGAATATTTTTTCTAGTTTTTCAATATGTTCCATAAATCCAGCAGACGGCTTTGATAAGCCACCTTCAGTCAAATGAGAAACCCAGGTATAATCATTTGAATGAGAAGAAGTAACAGATGAATCTGGCTCCTTTAGCTTATGACAAATATAACCTGCCAAATTTTCTAACCCATCATATTCAATATCACTTAGTTCACTTTCAACAAAATTTGTAGGTTCTGTAGAATCTGAAATAGTGCTATTTTCAAATAAAGAAAA
The DNA here is from genome assembly GCA_029963845.1 of Rhamnusium bicolor. Classification (NCBI taxonomy): domain Eukaryota; kingdom Metazoa; phylum Arthropoda; class Insecta; order Coleoptera; family Cerambycidae; genus Rhamnusium; species Rhamnusium bicolor. The sequence continues at coordinate 24,452 of JANEYF010004165.1, forward strand.
ATATTTTCCACACAAGTTTATATCGTCCAAAGCTATATTGGGAGTATCATCTTCTTCTACATTTCCAAAGCTAGAAAGAGAGCCCTCATTTCTCCCAAGAATGTAGGATCGTAGGCGATATTTAAACTGAAGTGCATCTGGATGATCATGAAGTCCTCCTTTGGCTCGTATAGCTCCAAAGAAGTTTTCCAACAGATCTTGATTTAACCTGTGTGTTAACAGATAGTTGGTGGAAAATCTAGCTTTGAGGTCGTCATATAGAAGCCTTAATGAAGTGTTAGTCATAATAATGCCTAGAATATTAACAAATTAAACTTTCAAAATAACCTTATATTTTTATTTCACCTTTTGAAATGGAAGTAAGCATTTTTTTCCTTTAACCCTGAGGTTTTGAATTGTATTTGTCATTTTGGTAATAATTGAATCTTGAATATCCAAAGCTAATCCATAAGCTTTTGTTCGATCCCTGGTGTCATTTGAATACTCTCTGACATTCATGACATCAAACCAATCATTTACCTACAAAAATAAAATTTTAACTTTTGTTATTTATTTGATGAAATATAAACAGTATTTAAATAAAAAATTACAAAAAAAAGAAACCAATGAAGTAAAGTACCAATTTGAAAAACTCTGCACATTCAACCCAGTTCTGTTGTTTTAATAATCCCATAGTTCCACATCTTGAAATTGCCATGGAAATTGTGTGGGAAAATAATTTAGCCGCTAATTTAACTTTTTGCCTTTGAGTCCCTTGCACATTTAGAGTCTCTTTGGATATCTTATGAGTAATTTTTAAATCTGAAGTGCTTGTTACATCTAGAAGTTCTTCAATAATTGACTTACATATCTCATCTTTCCCATTTAAAATAAAACCATGATCAACAAAGTGGTTTCTAAGCAGTTTTATTAGATGGGGTACATCGGCAAATACATAGATGTTTTGATCATTTGCTGGGTTTTTAAAGCAAGTGTTCGTATGACTAATATTAAGCTCTTTATGAAGTGCTCTGTTTCCACCGCCTAAATCACTCGTCATAGCAACCACCTGAAAACCTGTTAAAAAAAATAGAGGATAATTATACCAGATTTCCACAGTTAAATTTAAATATGTAATCACATCTACTAAGTACTATAGAAAAATATAAGCTTATAATAATTATCATACCTGAAGATTCAGCAAACTGTATGATTTCAAATAATTTCTCTTTGGAAAGCTGAAAGTCATAGTCGTAAAAAAACAGGTTGCTTCCAACTCTTAAAAAGTCCTCTCAACATTACTACCTGTACATAAGAATATGGCCTCAATGTTTCATCGTTTGCCTTATCATATAGGTAGGCTTTTTTAATTTTCATCTCATCAAATGACAACACGCAAACCTTGTCCAATGAGCTCATGTCAGAGAATTTCAGAAAGTTGAAAACATTTTTCAATATCCCAGGAACAATTTTAATTTTTTTTAGCCAAGATCGAAGGCAAGAAACTGCTGGAAATGGGTACTTTTTTTTTAAAAGTAACCTAAAAGATCAATGAAAATAATAAAATAGTAATAAAATACTTTATCAACAATCACATTCTAATTTGAGTTTTATCCATACTTATGAAGCATATAAAGTACCACTTTAACCACTAGTAAAATAATGAAATTACTATATTCCACTAGTGCAACAACTAAAAAAATAAATAGCAACCATTTAACATCAAAGTGTTTTTTAATTAATTTCAATAATGTTTGATGTTACAGCCGATGACAGATCCAAATATCAAATCATTTTTTGATGAAATCTGAATCTAAATGACCGTGATTGTGGATAAAACGTATTGTATACGTGTTTTAGTCGCGTTTTATCCACTCAAGAAATTTAAACTCTCGAACTTCGTTCTCCGAGTTTAAACTTTCTTCCGTGAATAAAACGCTATCTAAAATACTTATACAATAAATAACTATTAATTAGTAAAGTAACCTGTATGCTCTTGGACCAGCTGAATAGATAACTATGGCCTTGGATATATCCTCAACTGTCCATCGAAGACGAGTTTTTGAAAGCTCTAATTTTTTTAGCTGTTCTTCACTAAAAGCTTTTCAATAAATCCTTGGCGTTTTTCCAAAAATTCAATCCTTTGTTGAAGTTTCAGTATTGTTTGGTCTCGATCATCTGATTCAGTATTAACCCGTTTTTCCAAAAATTCAATCCTTTGTTGAAGTTTCAGTATTGTTTGGTCTCGATCATCTGATTCAGTATTAACCCTTAAAAAAACACCCAATATTTTATTTTTCATCTTTAAAATAAAATCACTAATATAAAACTATTTACTTCTAGCCAAAAAACACATACAAACATCTAACTACAAACTTACCCAACACTTTGAGTAGCGGATTCACCCAAAACAATATCCTCAGAGATGTGATAAGATAAACTAGTTTTAGGACCATCATCACAATAACTACTATTTCTACTACTACCATTATTAGAAACATCCACCCTACAAACGTTAATACTTAGTTATAAAACAATTATTATCTGTTTTTCAATAATAATGATTTATTAAATATAATTACATATTGTTGCCCATGTTATAATTATCGAGGTAATTGTATTTTTGCTTAAGTTAACATTGATCTACCCAGGAATCTAGCCCACCTTCAAATTATTTCTTCTTTCAACACTTAGACTTTATAACACGCTATATAACAAAATTCATAAACTAATTATAGGATAATACTAAAAACCACACCAAAAGTATTCACCACATCCACAATGCATAATAATGAAAAAAATTGAAATGAACACTTACCTATTTAAAATATCTTTAACAAGTTTTTGTTGTTGTCTTTTATCTTGGCGTTTTGCCCTGCCATAATCTGATTTCTGTTTAGATATTGTGGGTAAATTTCTCGATGGTACCGCGTCTTTTTTCAGAGGCCGATATTTTTCTGGTGTATACCCCAGCAATTCGTGTTTTAAATTGCGTTCATAATCGTTCTCAATAAAATGTTTGGAGCAAACACGAGCAAATTTAACATTGAAACTGTCCTGGCGTTTACACAGATGCTTCCAAACACCTTGCATTTCCTTGTCTTTCGGAAAGCTAAAAAACTTTATACCGGCAGTAAAATCCTTACGTTGATTGTCAACAGAACAACCATACACCGCACACCTCATTTTTTACAAACTTTTACACCTTAAACTAATAAAAGTATTTATTTTACAGGTATCAATACTATAAACAACACACAAATATAGACCAATATGGCGGAAATTCTCACAAGACTACGTCAGTTACGCATGACTAAGCCACTCCCACCTGCGCGGTGTCTTATCTTGTTTATTTGTATGTTTATTTGTATCATGACAGGTACCTAATATCCGCCATTTTGGATCCAGTTGGTTCGAAGTAAACAACGCGGTGTATATGTAAATACAGGCATTCGTGTCCGAAATATTCACTTTTGAACAAGTTTTAAGATGTTTTCTCGAGTGAAAACGACAATTATGAAAAATTGATTGAATTTCGTGTTTACATTAAAAATTGAGGTTATGTTTTAAATGTAAATTTTGGTTTGAACATTATCTACTAATTATAAAAAAGAAATAGTTAGGCGTAGATAAAAATAAAATATCTTATAACTTGCTCAAAACTGAATATTTCGGACAAGAATGCCTGTATTTACATTTACACCGCGTTGTTTACTTCGAACCAGCTGGACCCAAAATGGCGGACGATATTACCCGTCTAACTCAAAAAATACTAATGGGAGACTTGCCAAATTTGGCAATTAAGATTGTCAATAATAATTTAGGTGACAAATTAAATTTGGTGAATGTGGTACCACCAGAAGAGACACAATGAATGAAAGAAGAAAAAGGGTACAATTTCAGGGGAAAAAAATGGACGAATTTCGACGAATTATAATGAAAAAAACATAACTTATGGAAAAAAATCTATCTGCATGTCTGTAATATCGCAATAACAACCACAGTTTTTGATATAAAGCTTTCAATTTGGTACATGTTCTAAAGGCCAATGACAATGATAAATTTGATGATGAGCAAAATTGGTCAGCTGAAAGCAGGTCCACGGGACCCAAAGTTTTTTGTAATTGCCTTTACAAAAAAGTATATTCTTGATGAAAGGTTATAAATCATGTCTACTATATCAAGCTAATAAAATATATTTTCCAATTACTTAAATAAAGCTGATGTAAACTTAATTTTTTTATACATTTAACCCATAGACTTATAAAAATTAAAGACACCAATATACCATATCAATCTAACTACGACTGTGTCTGGACAACCAGCAAAATGCCTTTTTTGGTTCCTCTCCTTTCGTGTCATTTGTGGCTTATTTACCTCACTCTCTCTCGATTCAGGGTCGATGAACTTCTTGAACTCGCGCAGAAGAAATTTTAGCGTATGTCGTCTCTCGCTTCGTAATCGTCGCCACTCGCCTGCCACCGCCATTAAATTTGTTTGATTGTTTACAGTTAGAGTGTTTATAAGAGAATCGAGTTTTTAAATATAATTTTTGTGATTTTATGTAATTAATATCTTTTCACTTTAGTTATATATTTAAGACAATTGTGGTATATATTGGATTGTGCCAAGGACCAATTTTATTCTTCGTCATGACTCGGTGTTGTGTTTGTGATGAGACTTTAAAAAATAATGTAATTTAACATTCCATGCGTAAGTAACATCAATCAATATTGTTCTTTTTAAAATTATATATACCTAATAATAGATATTGGTAGGTACGTATGTGCAAGGCTGGAATTACCAGTAGCACTAACCTAACCTACAATAATTCATTACCACGAGTTTACATTAAAGTTTGTTGATTGCATACTAAACTGATCACATTGATACTTTTTATTTTATTTATACAAAATTAATTTATAGCATGAAGACTTCTAAATGTAATTCATACAGTACACAGTACAGTGGAAATGTTAGTATAATAATAGACAAATACAAAGCATACTCAAAAATTTACATATAAATTCAGTTAGATTCTCTGTAATGTTTCAATTTATCCAATCCTATTATTGTAATATGGACACCAAATAACTGAAGCATATTCTACCGATGATCCAACTAAACTACAATACAATAATTTGACAGTATATTCTGAGAATTCTTTACTTACTCTTTTAATGAATTGAAATTATTTTAGGTTTCCTGCAGACCTGGAAACTCGTAGATCTTGGATGAAAGCATACTATATAGATCAAACTGAATTTAAGGGATCCATGAAAGTATGCTCTAACCATTTTCTTGTAAGTGATTATGACTCCACTATTTGGCCGACAAGGAAACTCCTCAAGACAGCTGTTCCTTCACCGAGTTACCAATACTCAAAAATACATATGCGAATGCAGAAAAGGAAAGCATTGGTTCAAGACATTAATTTGCCTGTTCCAGAAAGTAAGTAATTTTAATCTGTATGTTTTCAATATAACAGTATTATAAATTACATAGTTATTCTGAAATAGTTCACTAATAATTTTATAAATATTATAGAAGATCACAGAACTATGATTTCACAACATATATCCTTAAGAGACTTGTTGGAAGCAGGACTCTCAACGCAGGTTTCTGATAAAGCGGCACCTCAAAACATTGAGCAAGCAACAGGTATGTTTTAATTTATTATTTTTATAGTGAAGTTCTAGAAACTCGAAAGCCAAGCTGAAAGTGTCACTATTATTAATTCAAGTATTATCTGATTTCTAATATCTGGATTTTATTAAATTCATACCTTCTTCATTACAGAAATGCACAGGTCCACAATTTTACAACCTATAACGCCAATAGACTTGTTGGAAGCAGGACCATCAAAGCACCTTTTAGATATAGAAGCACCTCAAAATACCCAGCAAGGTAGAGATCTGTTTTATTTTTTATTTCATTTAAAACATAGGTGTTAATACTTATTAGGTGCTTGATATTCCTTGTTTTTCATGCAACAATAAAACTTTTTAATTATTACTTTGTAATTTGTTTTAAATTTAATACCTACAATAAATCTTCAAAAAAACCCCTGAAGAACAAATTATTCTTGATGCTCGTTATGTAGGAGATTTAACACCAGAACACTTTGGTACACCAAGGAAGGCGCGTCGTCATTTGCAGTTAGTCAAGAACTTCTCCATAAGCGCCAACCATCTATGTGTATATAAATCTTTGAAAATGCTGTGTCTATATATGTAACTACTTACTTTGTTAATTTCATTTTTTACTTGTTTTCTCTTATCTGTGATGTATAAATTGAACAATATGTGTATTTATTGTATTTGTCTACAAAATTGCCAATAAAATCAAACTGTATGTATTTTGTATATTATTATTGTTATTACTGTATTTAGTGTACATCTGTTTTTATCTTTCTTAATGGTGTGGAAGAGTGATTGTACGAACGTCACCCTTTGTGTTGTATATTATGTATATGTTATGTTGTATATTATGTGTATGTATATAACACAATAAATATTCTATTCTATGTATTAAAGTATACATAAACATAATATGTAAATGTACATACATATTATGTATTTTTCTATTTTTTTTATCATTATTATGGTGCCTTTTTATTATAAACAATTTAAGTTTATAAACTCTTTTATTACCCACGCACAAATATTAATTTTTGATATTTACTGTAGTGTATTTATGTTTATAATAAACATTTATAAATGTATTGTATTTTTTTTATTAAAATAAACGTTATTATAATGTAACATGTAACCCGCCCCTTCCCTGGTTCTACATTTTTTTGATAAATTTTTTTCATCTTATACCATGGGATACGATAAATGTTTATACGAATAATTTTGTAGGGAATTAAATTCCTATAGTAATCAAATGCCAAAACTTTGCGCCTCAGAAACTGCAATTTTCCTTATTGGAATCTGATATTAAATTTATAAAAAGCAAAAGTAAAAAAAAAGTAGCTGGGTCGAGGAACTGAACCCGGAACCTTGAATCCAAAAACAAAAACCCTAGCACATGATCCAACAGCTCCTACTTGTTATTGGAAATAAACTTGTTACATATAATAAAATACTATTTCTTCCAGTGCATTGACCGAGAATCGAGAGAGATAAAGCTAACCTTGAAGTAATACAATAGAAAGAGATCAGCAAAATAAATGTGTCGTGGATATGTCTCGGACACCATTAATCCATTGTCACTTGGTCTATATATCCGAGGTCTGTGATTTAACCTCATAAAATGGGGTTAGGATAAATTTAACAGTTTGACATTTGAAATGTCTAATTTAGTTATAAAAATCTTCGATCGTGTTTATGATCGAAGATAAAAATGTCAATGTCAAGAAGAAGAAATTATTAAAATATATGACATAAATTATTATTGATAGTATCGAATGACGCTGATAATTATTTAAAAATTTTAATGAAACATTTCAAGGTACCTACGCCACTAAAATTTAATTGAGGTAAGTGAGGAATTAAATAGAATGATTTCTTTAAATCAGGATGATATATACTGGTATATATAAGAAAGTTATGTGCTGGCCACATCAGTTTTTTTTAACGTAAAAGGCAAAGTTTAGTATCTAGTTAGTTACTTTTTTTTTTTACTGTCTGTTTTTGATGTGACTAATAACGTGCATTTCTTGATATTTTTACATGTGGACGTTTTTTGAAATGTGTTATTGTTTAAATATTGTTCTGATTACATGTTTTTGAGGTAAAACCTTGAAAAGGCCTTTTTCTGAAGCTAAAAATAATTATCTATTCGTCCCTATTTTTATCAGTCCTGCCAATAATCTTTAAGTAAAACACAATCTTGCTTGCGTTATTCGATACACTATTTTCTTATTTGAATCTCTCACAACATGGTGTCTACAGGCTGTAATGTTTTTTTGCGTATCGACCACAATTATTTTGTTTTATTTTATTTGAAATTGAAATACTTAATGCTCACCACAAAAAAATTGTATTTGAAATAATCTTAGCTGATAGCTCATCTGCGGATGACGAATAAACTTTAACGTACTCATCGAGGTGGTTAAAGTAGTGTGCACTCGGAGTGTTACACTGACAATTTACGAACGATATTAATATTTACCTAGTTAAAAATTTTACCACTTTTCGAACGGCTAGTGTGCACTTCTGTATACTGCTTAGGGTAATTTCGAATGGCCTCCTAATATTGCAGAAATATGGCTGTTTTCCTTTGTCACAGTATAATGCATAGCAATAAATTCACTTGTATATCAAGCCCATGTCATTTGATGGACCATCGTTTGGTTTTTTTATGACTAGTGCGCGTAGTCCGCGTGCATGTAGAGATACAAGGAATGGTTAGAAATTCTCGAGATACGAGGAGCGTTTAATAATTTTCAATACGAATGAGAAGAAGTTATTGCAATTAAGATATTTTCAAGTTTATATATTTATATATATAACACATTATAATAAATTGTTTAAAATTGATGAATTGATGTCGTGTATGTATACACTCCAATAAATATGCACAATTTTTTAAAAATTCACCATTATCATTTCAGCAATTATTTTATTCAACATAAAATAAACATTTTTCATTGGTTCTAATATTCGTATTAGTAAACGAAAACTAGGTGTTTTCGTTTTTGTATTTCGCTTTGTTATTGTTCAGTGAACCGTGACTCACTAACCAATGGGATAGGCCCTCTGTCATCATTAATACACTTGTATTACATGCAATAACACATTGATTCTTTTTTATATCATACTAGAATAACTGGACCTATATACACTTATCAGTTGTTCAAAAATATTTATACTTTTGATATAATGAACGAAATTTTAGTCGATAAATTATCATCCTAAATATAATAATTGATAATTTTTTATTCATTTATTACAATGAGTAAACCAATTATAACTCAACTAGTGCTATGCACTTTCAATATCACTTCAAAAATAACAGTTTAAATAAAAAATATTTATTAACATATACATATTAAGTTAGGTACTTACTCATTATAATAAGTATTACAAGAGTTACATATTTCTATTATTACTTATAAACTACTATAAATTCCTTAATATCATTAATTTAGAGGATTGCTTGTTAATTCTTTGAGATTTTAACTCCCTATTTGCAAATTTAACCGTATAATATATTCTTACACGGGTAAAAAAAATTTTGTTTTAATTTATACCAAACCAGTTTCCCAATGGCAAGCTCATTAATATTTCTAAGAAATTCTTCTTCAAGGCCTACTAGATAATTTAAAAAATCTTCATGTGGCATTTTTAATTTGCCAAACGTGCCTTGAAATGAGAGTAAATACTAGTCTCATCCAGAGTAGTCTTTGTTGAAGCATATTCTAAACATATATCACAAGTATATTTTGCCACGCACTTTTTATAAAATACCTACCAACATATACCAAGGCGCTACCTTCTGCACTCTTGAGATTAGCATAATCTTGTGTCTCAACTTTCAAAGGCATAAAAGTAGGTGGCTCCAATAAACATTTAAATTTTTCAATGACTTCTGGTGAAACTGACGACAGAATTTCATTTAAGCAGTTAGCGCCTTAAGTATGTTCAAAATATTGAAGTGCAAACAGTTTTTTAAATGCCCTGGAGAACTGAATTACGGTAGGCTTCTTAGCATTTCCACAAGTATTTCTGATTTTGCCGAAATAATTTTCTAGGCAATCTTAATTCAGATGCCCTGTGAACACAAATTCGTAATTTTGAATTTTTAGGACCCGCCATAAATTTTAAAACGATGATATTGTCAACCTCCAACCAAAAATAAATTTCATTAAATTAGTCACATTTTCCCAAATGAATCAAGTATCCTCAGCTTTTTAAAAAACTCTCCCATTTTATTCAAAACGTTAATTTGTTTTTCAGTACCCGTGAATGCTTTATTGAATTCCTTGCAGTCAGAGAAACTACTCGATTTTAATATATCAAAAAGATTATCCATTTTCTCAATAAACATTGCCGTACCAACAGCAGATGCAGGTAGCTGGTGAAAGCTTATATATGTATTCATAGCTACTGCAATGGAATTGCTAAAAACTTGTAAAGCAAATTTTACTTTCATACGTTGAAAATTATTTGGATAAATATGATCATTTGTCAGCTTATAAGCCAACCTGTATTGTTTTATTTTATCAATTTCATATAGTTTCTCTAAATGACATTCGTTTGTGACACCACCATCAAAAACAAATACATATGAAAAGAAATTATTTCTTGTTGACTTTAATAAATGGGGTATGTCAATCATATAAAAAATCTTTTGATTACCAACATAAAAATAACGCTTGTCAATGGTAATTTTCAACTGTTTTTACTAAATTATAGAAATTTAAACCTTAATCCGGAAACAGTTGCCATTACATTTAAACCTATATTATTCAATCTTATCACAGACTCGAAAAGGATATCTTTTAAATCTATGACATCTCCTGAAGACTTAAGAAAGAAATAAGCTAACGGTTGTTTCCACTTGCTATTAATCCCTCGTGCCATTAAGGCATTGGTGGCAGGCTCATGAAAACCAATTTTCCTATATTACAAAATATATGACATTTAATGGACATTTCATCAATACATATGATACAATCTCTTTCATTTTCTTGTAATAAATCAACTTTGTTTTAACGTTGCAAAAATGAAATCATTAAATCCAGCAGAAATATTCCACTTACTACTTATTCTTTGTAAAGTAGTTTGGGAAGGAAGTCGAAATGTTTTTGATAAGTATTTATATGCATTAGGTCCTATAAAATAAAGTGCCAAGGCAAACTGTTTATATTCATTAGTGTATCTAGCACCTTTGGGTGATTTGCCTAACAATGTCAACTGAATTTTAACAAAATTTGAAAAACTCCGGAAAATGTTTATCAAAGAAACGTCCTACATCCTCAGCCGTAATATCTTTGATAGGATTAGATTTTCTGTCCAATTGTCTAGTTAGATTTTTAACCTTTTCCTCATTTGATCTTTTCTGGGAGTGTGGGCACTTAGGGAAGAAAGTGTTTGTGTTCCTGATTCTAGAAAAAACAAACTGTATTAAAACATTTGAAACATATCTTTCATTTTAAGTTTTCTCTCAATGTAAAGATACCTTGATAAATGCTTTATTTACGACAAAAAAGAATTAAGTTATTAAGGTGTTTTTTTATCTTAATATTATCTTAAAAGCATATATCAATGATGGAAAAATACCTGCCACAGGAGTATCGCAATGAGAAGTTGAAGTGGATTATCATAAAGACTTTCCATGCGATCTATAAAGAAATATACCATTATTCATGTGTTACTCAGTGCTGCGAGTGCTATTTTATCTATCGAAAACCTCTTTTCCCTAAATATATTTCCAAATTACGTCTGATTTAAAAATATTTATAAAAATAGAGATCAGAGTAACTTAGAACAGTTTAACAAAGAAGAATAATACCTGCTGTTGGACTGTCTCTTGATCGAGATGTTGAGGGGAACCGAAGGCTCATCAAAACTTTCTGTCAACTCTAAAATTATTTTTATCAAAAATGTATATATGTCTAATTAAAGAATAGTTACAGATTAATAAGCATTAGTGCAAATTTATACTGAAAAATATCTATTTAAAAATTAGGAATATATAGTAAATTACAATTTTCAAAACTATTCTCTTAATACTATTAATAGTTTTGGAGAAAACGGTTAAATTTCTTGAATCTTTGATCCTATAAATATACAATTAATGTTTTAAAATGAGGTATAATCAAGTAATAAAATCTTTTATCTCTGTAATAATTCTTAATTATATACATATGATTTTGTAGAAAACCATAATTAAATTTTCTGCAAATTTTTAAAATAATAAAAATCCTAAGTATTTATTTAATTTACAATTATTAATAAACATTAAAAATAATATCTAAATAAGGTACCAAAGTCCTAATCCTAATTTTTAATATTTATTACTATTTGTAAATTAATTTTACCCTCTTTGTTGGAATACTTTGATATTTTAATTTTTTATTAGGATTTTGAATGGACAGAAGTCAACTTAAATAACAATAGACGGAATAAAAAAATATATATTCAAGCTCTCTGGACAAGTGACTTACTTAAACTAAAAACTTTGTATATTTTACATATATCTTATTCAGCATTGGTACAGTTCTTTTACTGAGAACTTATATGTTTAATAAACACTGCTTTATAAACATTGAAATCTAACACACACCAATTCAGTCAGTTCATCATAACTAATAATTTGACCTTGTTCCTTTTTTGCTACTTCCAATACTCCCACTCAAAAAGGACAGTGTAACTTTTAAATTTGGTCCAGAGTAGTTTGATCACAAGGGGGAAAGATACAGCCCAACATTTGTTGCAGCGGATTGGGAAAAACCCCTTTCCAAAAACCCAATCAGGCCAACAGTCACTGAGTTGATTCTGAGATTTCCTCCAATCCCATTTCTAATCGTAATTTCACAAATCTACATTCTGCCAATGGTTTGGTAAATGCATCCGCTAGTTGTTCACCTGTGGGAACATAATGGAGTATCACATTCTTTTGTTCAATTTGTTCTCGACTAAAATGATATTTTATATCAATATGTTTTGAACGTTTATGAGCAGTCGGATTATTTGCTATAGCTATACACCCATTATTGTCTTCATAGATAATTACAGGCTCTGACAGTGTAATATTTATATCACTTAAAAGTGATTTAAGCCATAAAGCTTCCCGGACACCTTCAAATAATGCCATATATTCAGCCTCGGTTGATGAGGCGGCAACTGAATTTTGTCGTTTAGTATTCCAACTAATTGTACAACTTTCAAATAATTTAAAAAATATAGCCCGTTGTACTTCGACGGTCATTTTCATCAGTGCCCCAGTCAGAATCTACAAAACCGACTAAAATGTGTGCATAGCTGTTACGTTTGTACACTAATCTAAGATTCAGTGTACTTTTCAAATATCTAAGTATTCGTTTTAAGCACTTCCATAATTCGTTATTACTTTTGTTTTGAAATCTACTTACTATATTTAGAGCTGTACATAAATCTGGTCGTGTACACAGCATTATATACATTAAACAGCCAATAAGATTTCTACAAGGTGCCTGACAAGGTTCATTTAAATTTAAAGCTACATAATTTAACTTGCTTGGAAGAGGTGTACAGACAGCTTTGCATTCACTCATTTTAAAATTGTTCAAAACACTTTTGATATAACAGCTTTGATCTAATGTAATTTGATCTTTTGTTTGCTGGATTCTAATGCCAAGAAAAAGTTTTAACTGCTTTGTCTTCCATTTGAAATTTGTTCATTAAATATTGTTTAAAGTTATTCATTGTATCAACATTATGTGTAACTATTAAAAGATCATCAACATATAACAACACATAAATATTTTTCTTGACATGACCCTCGTTTAAGTAATATAAACAGCGATCGGCCGACGAACATTTAAAATTATGTTGTTTTAACACTGTGTCAAAACGCTCAAACCAACAGCGGGCCGACTGTTTTAAACCATAAATGGCTTTATTTAATTTACAAACTTTATTTTTATCGGCTTGAACTCCTTCAGGGACACGCATAAATATTTCTTCTTTTAAAATCCCATTTAGGAACGCTGTTTTTACATCCATATGATGCATTAACAAATTATTTTGATTTGCAAAACAGACAAGAAATCTGAAAGTACAAATACGTGCAACTGGTGCAAACGTTTCGTTATAATCTAATAAATATTGCTGACTAAAGCCTCGTGCCACTAAACGAGCTTTATATTTACAGGGTTGTCCATGTACATTATTTTTTATAGTAAAAACCCACTTAGAATCGATTATATTTTTGTCTTTTGGTCGTTTAACCAGTGACCAAGTCTTATTGATTGTTAAAGACTCTATTTCAGATTTAATTGCTTGCTCCCACTCAATTTTATCAGGTCTTTCATTAATTTCTTGGTAAGTTTTCGGAAGTTTGCAGTCAAGTGATTCCACACATAAAATATAATTGTTTACTCCTTCTTCGTTTTCGTTATACGAAACAGTTGGTACCTTCAATAATCGTTCACTCCGTCGAACATTTACTATTTTGTTTTCGGAGTTTACTGCCGAAGAAGAGTTATTTTGGCCTTCATTTACAGATTTACCTGTTTCACTTTGTATCTGTTTTTCTACATTGTGTTCATCATCTGTTTCTGCTACAGATTTACCTTTATTAATACTTTTAGGTTGTTTTGGGACATTTCCTACTTCAGTAGTAGTTTGAGGCAAACTGGCTGGGTCATTAATTCCTTCATCAAAAAAATTTCTTGATGTTTGAATTAAATCGGAATTTTCTAACCATTTGGTTCGTACCCAACCAATATACCTTTAAACGATTTCTCGTCAAATTTACTTTTTCTTATTTTATTATGTATATACACAGTGCACCCAAAAATTTTTAAATAATCTAACTTGGGCTTTTTCCCGTGCCATAGTTCAAAAGGTAATTTCTTTGATACAAGTGCCTTAGTGGGTGTTAAATTTATTAAATAAGTAGAAGTTAGGACTGCTTCACCCCAAAATCTTTTATCTAATTTACTCCCATGAATCATGGCGCGGGCTTTCTCTATTGTTCTGTTCATACGTTCCGCTACTGAATTTTGTTGCGGCGTATATGGCACTGTGCAATGGTAAGTTATGCCCCTTTGAACACAAAAATCTTTGAATTCCCTCGAGAGGTATTCACGGCCATTATCACAATATAAGTTGACAATTTTTAAATTGAAATGTGCTTCACTCTTAGCCACAAAATTCCTAAATACCTGAAAGACCTCCGATTTAAATGTTAATAAATAAGTAACCGTATAATGAGTAAATTCGTCCACAAAAATAACAAAATAATTTTTACTATCAATGGTAGGTGGACTTATTGGACCACAAACATCTGTATGAATAATGAACAATGGTCGTTGTACATTAGTTTTATTTTTAGCTTTTGAGAATGGGAGTCTTGCTTGTTTTCCAGAAAGACAAGCTTCACAAATTTCAGTTGTGGGAAAAACATTTCTAAAATTAATATTATTAACATAAGAGTTCTCCAATTTCTTTAATTCTAAAAATTTAGATTTGCTAATATGACCCAAACGTTCATATCAAAGACTATAATTAAGTGAAGTCTTTACACTAGTGGCAAATTTATTTTCAGATTGCTTTTCGAAAAAGATCATAATTAAATCATTTGAAACCTTACCTGTTGCGATAGCCTTACCAGCTCTTTTAATTTCCACTTCACCTGTTTTGTGAAAAATAACAGTCATACCAGCTTCCTGGAGACGTCGCACGGACAACAGGTTATAGGGGATGTCTGCAGCATACAGGACGTTTTCCAGAATTCCAGGAATACCAAGGTTACTGATGACGTTGATGGTACCTCGGCGTGTAGCTGTCATTGTGACTCCTGTTTTAGCTACTGATATTTTTAATGGATGTACCAAATGATGAACTGTTGTAAACATAGCCTCTTGGTTTATTATATGATCCGTTGCTCCAGAGTCTAAGACGAATTTTAGTTCATTAACTTTTGATGTGCTTGGTTTTGTTTGTATCTCAGTAACCATCATAAAAGCAAAACCATCTGGAGATTTTTCTGTTTCACATTGAACCGCTTGTAGGGTTACGTGAACGTGCTGATTCTTCTTGTTTTTGCAGCATCTTTTTATAAAAGTAACAATGCCTTCTTATATGACCTTTCCGCCCACAAAAATTGCATTTAATTGAGTAATTTGGTTTTCTGTAAAAGTTCTTGGAAGAACGATTTGAAAAAGGATTTCTGGCATTTTTAGAACTTTGAAATGTTTTATACATTTTAGTTGATTCTGATCTGAACTTTTCAGACTTGTTTTTAATGGAAACTTGTAACACTTTGCTACTTGTATCACTTCGCGCACCTTTTAGTTTTGTTTCATAGTCAAGTAGTTTAATTTTTACAAATGCCAAAGTCAAACTTTCATCTGTGAGCGTATTTATGGCAGTTACTATACCATCATAAGAAAGTGGTAGAGTAAGAAGTAAATGTGCAATCTTTGACATTTCGGATAGGTTGCCTCCTGCAGCTATCAGTTCAATTATCATTTCATCAAAAAGAAGAAAATAATTTATTAACGGCATATCCTCTGTGAATTTTAAACTTAATAGTTTCTTTTGAACCGCTAATTGTGTAGCTAAGTTTTTTCTTTCATAGATTTTATCCAGACTTTGAATAATATCACGTGCAGTTGATTCTTCTGTCACAAAACCGATCATTGTGTCACTTAGATATTCAATCAGAGTACTTTTAGCAAATCGTTCTAGTTTGTCCTACTGTTCATTAGGCACTTCTGGTGGGTCCTGATCGAGCACTTTCACTGCGTTTTTCTTCTGCAAGCAAAGCTCTCAATCGAAATTTCCAGATACCGTATCGGTCACCATTAAATGGCTGAATATTTCGTTTACTTTTGTTCTCCATGATAAGTTTTAAATTTATCACTCTTTCACTAAGTATACCTTTTTTTTTTCTTTCACACCCTGTAGCAAAACTTTTAAATTTATCACTTTTTCACTAAGTATATATTTTTTTCTTTTTACCACACCCTGTAGTAAAACTATTTACGCGAGAAACCATAGAACTGACTGGGCCCATAACCTATTAGGATTTTGAATGGACAGAAGTCAACTTAAATAACAATAGACGGAATAAAAAAATATATATTCAAGCTCTCTGGACAAGTGACTTACTTAAACTAAAAACTTTGTATATTTTACATATATCTTATTCAGCATTGGTACAGTTCTTTTACTGAGAACTTATATGTTTAATAAACACTGCTTTATAAACATTGAAATCTAACACACACCAATTCAGTCAGTTCATCATAACTAATAATTTGACCTTGTTCCTTTTTGCTACTTCCAATATTTTTATTATACCTTCATTATGTAGTATTTACTTACCTGTTTCCTGCTCAGGATGAGAAATTGTTTGGTCCTCTTGATCTTCATTGTTTTCTGTTGAAAAAATGTTGTGTCAGTTTTGTGGTTGCATTGTTAAAACAATGATTTAACAGAAAAAAATTATATCTAGCTATTTATTTCCCGAGTTTCTAATTAATACTATTAGGGACACATGTTAGTTAATCGGCAACTACCAGTCTTAAATTTTACAAATTCAATCCAGACTTATAAAAAAAAATTATACAGGGTGTTCCTAACTATCATGTAAATACGCAAGGGGGTAATTCTTTGTCTTATTTCATGACTGAAAGTTTATATAAACATAGGTCCGCAAACGCTTCTTTACTGATCTACAGGGTGTTGAAATTTGAAGATTTTTTTTCTTTATAGTTCCTGCAGATTTTGAGATATTTAGCTCAAATTTGGAATATAGGTTACGCTGTAGGGCTTACATCATTGAGCATGCCAAATGGTTGTGAGAATCTACAGGGAGATTTTTTTTCAGAGGTCATGCTCCTTTTTCTTCCCCTGAACTTTTTTTCGATGCGCCGCTGGTAGATTCTAAAATACAATATGAATTTTCTGTTTTATTTAGAAACTTTTTGGTCTCTTGTAGTTTTTCCGTATATGAGACCGTTACCGAGAAAAAAAATAAAAAACTATTTTCTGTAATTCGCTAGATAAAATTTAAAATTTTTAAAATGGTCTAGTAGGCTCCAGTTTTATTTGAATAATCTGTTGTTGTTATTAATTTTACCAGGTCGCATTTGAAATCGTAACTTGTGTCTGCACATGTTTTAAATACTCGTTATAATCTCGTAAAAATGCCAAATTTTACGAATTATGAAATGGCTGAGATGCATTTCATCTATGGTCTTGCGAATAAAATGCAAGAGGAGCCAGACGTCTGTACATGGATCGCTATCCCAATAGAATGATACCTGATCATCGAATATTCATAGGCGTCTTTCAGAAACTGGAACTTTTATGAAGAACACCATTGATGCAGGTAGACCACATACTGTTAGAACACCACAGATCGAAGAAGCTATTCTAAATGAAACAGAAGTAAATTCAGCACTAGCACCAGAAAAATCAGTGAACATTTAAATATTAGTCATCAAGTTGTTTGGCGTATCCTGCGTGATTATCTGCTATACCCTTACCACATTCAAAGGGTACAGGCGCTCCTTCCTCGAGATTTCCCTTTAAGGATTAATTTTTGTCAGTGGTACCTTAATAGGCTAGCAGTAAACCCCAATTTTGATTGTAAAATCCTTTTACCAACGAAGCCAATTTTTCAAGGAATTCAATTGTAAATTTTCACAACAACCACATATGGGCTGAAGAAAATCCACATGGAATTGTACAAACGCATTTTCAAGAGCAGTTCTCATTAAATGTATGGGGTGGTATAATTGGGGGATCATTTGATTGGTCTTTTGTTTTTGCCTGGTCGACTTACTGGTCAATCATACAGGCATTTTTTGCAACACGAATTGCCTTTATTACTCGACGGCTTACCTCGTTTGCCGAGAAATCAGATGTGGTATATGCACGATGGCGCCCCAGCACATTTTTCTATTTTGGCTCGGAATTATTTAAATGAAGTGTATGAGAACAAGTGGATAGAACGGGATGGTCCTCAGTCCTGGCCCCCTAGGTCCCCTGCCTTAAATAGCCTAGATTTCTTCCTATGGGGGCATCTCAAATCTCTAGTATATACAACACCAGTGAATACCATTGATGACTTACGAAATCGAATATTAGATGCATTTGAAACCGTAAGAAATACTCCGGGGGTGTTCGAAAGAGTACGTGCATCAATGAGAAGAAGAGCGGACGCATGTATAAGGGTTGGAGGAGGTCACTTTCAGCAATTGTTGTAATGTAGTTTCCTTGTTATGGTTACTATTTAGGTTTTTTATTGTAATAAATCATTGCTACAAAAACTACTAAAAATTTTAATTTCATCAAAATAGCGAATTACAGAAAATAGTTTTATTTTCTCGGTACCGGTCGCATATACGGAAAAACTACAAAAGGCCAAAAAGTTTCTAAATAAAACAGAAAATTCATATCGTATTTTAGAATCTACCAGCGGTGCATCGAAAAAAAGTTCAGGGGGGAGAAAAAGGGGCATGACCCCTGAAAAAAAATCTCCCTGTATATTCTCACAGCCATTTGGCATGCCCAATGATGTAAGCCCTACAGTGTAACCTATATTCCAAATATGAGCTAACTATCTTAAAAACTGCAGGAGCTATCACTGGCGGTTCTTCTATAGGGTCATTTGGTCAATGACCTCCCACATACAAATTAAAAAAATAGAGCTATTCATTTTCTGAAGTTTAAAAATATATAATACATATATTTTTTTAATATTCTTAAAAAATATATTAAAGTTTCTAGTTCATTCTATGCACAATACTATTCAAATATCTAGATCGCAGGATCGTATCCCCTCCGAGCACCGAGCTCTACATTCATATTCATTTATAGAATTTAAAAAATCTTGAGTCAATCAACAACGTGTCATCAAAGCTAGCTACGGACCGAATTTATAACGAATTAAAGTGAAATAGACTTATGCGCGAATCGTCAGAAAGCAAAAGAAATAGAAAACACTGGCGGGTACAATGACCCTGACACACGGAAACGGTAACGCATGAAGTTTAGTAATGCTGACTGGCGACGCGTTGGTCGATAAATTCAGTCGCGTTGTCTTTAATGTTTTTATTTGTGAACATTTTATTAGTAAATCTCTACTTGTGAAATTAAGTAAAACAGTGTTTTTGGTGTTTACTATTAAATATGAGTGTTGTACAAAATATATTAAAACTGAAAGATGGACATAAGTTGGCTTATGAAGACCGAGTGAAATTCAAAGGTGGTGGCCGTGCAAAACCTAATATGACGATAAAGCAAACATCTCTCATCATAAGAAAAAAAGAAGTTAATAGGTATTTTTAATTAAAAAAAAGTTATCCTTCAGCCAATTTTATTCATTGTTACGCTCATCAACTAAATTTAATTTTACAAAAAGCATCAAGTCAGGATAAAAGCACAACAAATTTTTTTGCTAATTTAGATAGCTTTTCTTCATTCTTTGGAAAATCGCCAAAAAGAACAGCCGTGTTAGATAATGTTGTTAAGGTGAGCTTACCTAAAGCGGCTCCAACACGATGGAATTTTAATACAAAGTGCATAGAGACTGTTTATACCTATCAAACAGAATTATTAGATTGTTTAGAAAAAATCGTTGATAATGAATCAGAAAACAACACTCTAAACCAAGCTATTGGTTTAAAAAACTTACAAAATGAACATTTTCTTTACTGGTTAAATTTTTTTCATTTAGTTATGCCTCATTGTGATATATTGTTCAATCAATTACAAAAATGTAATATCGATGTCATAACAGTAAATAGGTGTATTGGCATTTTTAATAGTAAAAATTGAAGACATCAGAAATAAAATTTTGAATAACTATTTGGAGGAGACATCCATGCAGTCTGCCCAGAGATGTAAAACGGAAGAATCAAAAAGCATAATTTCATTAGAAGTTTGTGATATAATTACTAAAGCTGGCCGAGGTCACCTGGCCGACAGAGCCGTCATATGACTCATATGTTTACACCATATCATAATACTTGAATAAGTACAATAAATGGAAATAAATTTTAACAATAATGTTACATTTTATAAAAATTTGTATAAAACTCACCCTTTTAAGCAGATTTATGAAGTAGTTTGGTTGTCGTCATCACAAAGCGGGCACGATCTATAGTATAATAGCATCAGGTATGTTTCTATAGCTGTGTCCGTCAGCGATGTTCGCTTTGGTGAAAAAAATATGTTCGTATTTTGAAAATGACCGTTCGACATCTACGGATGTAACACAGGGATAAGTAAAACAATCTGTGAACTCACTTAGCGAAGTTGTTGAAAATATTTAACAAAAAAATTAAAATTCTCTTTTCAATGAATCTAAGTAACCTCTGGATCCAATCAAAGTCTCAGTGTCCCAATCATCTTTGCTTTGTAAAATATTTTCAAATAAATCAATTAGAGGCTGTCGATATTCAGATACAGTTTATACTAGCCTCCCATTGTAATTCCATCGTGTTGGAGCAACTCTGGGTAGTCTCTTCTGTACTTCCAAATCTAAAGCTCGTGTCCGTTTTGATGATCTTGAAAAATAGGCAGTCATTCCACTAATACTTGAAAAAAATACTTTGCACTCTTTAAGACACGCTGCAGATTGAGCAAGATCTATATTTAATCGATTCGCAAAACAATGTACAAATATTGCATTCTGAAAAGTCTCTTTTACTTTGGCCTTCAGGCCCCCCCAATTCACCAGCCATTACAGCGGCCCCATCATAACTTTGGGCGATAAGTTTAGCACCACACTGTAGATCATCGACTATCTGACAAACTATAGCATATAAAGCTGCAGCCGTCTCTCTGCGTTATTACGTCTAAAAATCCTAAAAAGCGCTCTTGAACTTTCCCATTTGGATTTATGTATCGTACTACGATTGACAACTGACTAATATTCGTAATATCGGTTGTTTCATCTAACATAATTGCAACAAAAGGAGCTTTTTTATTTCTTGCTTGATCCTTTTTAAAACAATATTGCTTATCGACTGAATCAAATCATTTTGAATATGATTTGATGTACCGCGAAATACCGTGGAGTGTTCCAGATGGTTACTTAAAATTGTATCATATTTTGCTAATAAATCAACTAAATTGATGAAATTGCCCCTATTAGCAACGCTCCGAGATTCAGTATGACCTCTAAAACTAAGTTCATTTTCGCCGAGAAAACAAACAATGTCAATAAGTCTTTTTAACACCTCGATTTTTTTTACAAGTTCATTATGCTTACGGTCACTTTCTTTCAACTGCTGATCTAATGAATGCTCAATTCGTGATTTTCCAAATGGTTTTTTTTTTTTAGAACCGCTCGCAAATGAGTTTCACACTTACCATGCCTCTTTGTCACTTTTTGAATGTTGCTTAAATCTGAAAAACCATTTTTATTCCAAACACCTTTTTCATTTGTGAAAAGTACACATGGCCAACAAAACAATTTACACACATTTTCACAACCCGTTAACCACTGATTAGCACTGTACATTTCAATATTAAAGTACCTATAGCATGATTTAACTTTCGTTTTTAAAAATTTTAAATCAGGAGTTGGTCTCCTGTTTCTAATAATATCCAGTTTATCTTGAAACGAATATGTTGAAAATCCCTTTTTCAACAAATTGTACACCATACAAACGCAAATAATATTTTCCACAGTGCTAGGACCGGCTTCCATATTGAATAAGCAATTCTAAAACTGCTTATATGCGCACTAATGTTCAACGTTTTAAAAATCACTTGTCGCCACACCACAGGTTTAGAAACACCAAAAAAGTTTTTACAAATATAGCACAAAAGCTGAGAATAATACTAGCAAGATTAATATTAAGTATAATATTAAAATCGATATTAAAATCTATAAAACAAGACGCATTACTATGCTATACAGCTCAGATATCAAGATCATGAAGTGGGGATGGGATGCATTTCAAGAAGTTGCTTATCCGTTATATCGAAGTCGCGCGAGTTCGTGTTGGCTCGATTAATCGAGTGCGTCATCGTTACGGTTTTATCGTGCAACATTATCTCAACTGTTGAAATGCAGGGCCATGTCTATTGAAATTGGGTAAAAGTAAATTTTAATGATTAATATATGTGATAAATAATAAATAGGTTCTAATTATGTGTTTGTTTTTTTAATAATCCCAAGGGAAACACTGCTTCCCTTGCTTCCATGGACCGACCGCCCCTGATGTATACTAATGTTGCAAATAATATTTCTTCGAAAAATTAAATACCTACTTTTGGCGGCTGATAAAATGTAGGTATGTTTTAGTACTGGAGCATGGGACCCAAGTAATACTTTAAGCCATAACTGACAAAACTAAACAAACGAAATTTTGCAGAAAAAAAATTGCGAGTAAAATTTGCGAAAAAAAAAAATTAAAAACTATGTACCTCACCAAGCTATTCTTTAAATGATTTTTAAAATATTTGCAAAACATTTTTTTCCAGAATCGGGTGAAAAATATAACGAAAGATTTCAAATTTCATAAAAAAATATTGATTTTCAATAAAGTTACGGTTTTGAAATTTTACTTTAGATTGCTTTTTCACCGCAAATTTCAAAAAGGTGCAACTTTGTAAAAAAATCAATATTTCTTTATGAAATTTGAAATCTATATTTCCACCTGATTCTGGAAAAAAATGTTTCGCAATATTTTACTAATCATTTAAAAAATAACCTGGTGAGGCACACAAATTTTTCAACTTTTTTTTGCAAATTTCAATCGCAATCTTTTTTCTTCAAAACTTCTTCATTTACTCTTGATAGTGATGCCAAAGTATTGCTTGGATCCCATGCTCCAATATGATATGACCGCCTAAATTCACCAGCCGCCACTGGATTTTGGAGATTGAAAACATATCTTAATTTGCAATAATACAACGTTTCAATTCGATTTTATTGCACTTTAATAAAGGCCATGCGAAAGTGGGAGTTTTTAATAATGTCATGTTGCTTTAAAACGTGAAATTAAATGGGTAACAAAATATCTAATAGGTATTCAACCAAGTAGATTTTTTTTTATTTGTTAAAACAAATGTCATTACCTATTACTTTTGTTACAGATTTAATTCCACGTTAAAGCCACGCGATATTATTAAAAACTCCCGTTTTCACAAGGTCAAATAAGTAAAATAATAAAATCGAATTGAAACTGCATTATTTCAAATAAGATATGTTTTCAATCTCCAAAGTATTAGATTCATTTTTCTAAGAAATATTTGACTTGATTCATTAATCATTATTATTGAAAATATGAGGCCACAAAATCTGTACCGGTTTTTTGGCCCACTGTGTATATTCTGAATAAATAATTTTTCCCAAATAGTTTAAACAATGACAATAGTAAGATGTATCCGATTCAACTAGGTAATAACCTATTTAAGTGCGCTATTACTTTTTCTTATAATTAAATAAGTGAAGTAGTTAATTACCTACCTAGTTCTTAATGTTCTCATTTATTTTATGAATAATCCCGTAAAAAAAATATAATTTAATTATTTATATTTAAAGTGTACGTAAAATTGAATTTATTCCCGCGATTCAAACGGGCATCTATTATTTAATAGTGAAACCTCCTTGCCTATTACTGCACAGAAAGGTTTAATACATATATAAATGGTTGTGTGCCAAAGACGCATTTACTTAAATATTGCAAGAAACTTAATGCTAGAGACATCTAGCATATCTGAAAGAATGTTGTACAGTGTAGTCAGCTTTCCACGTTGAAATAATATTTTACACTTCCCCTACTTTAACAAAACAATTCAGTTAACAAAGATGCTTATATTTTTATATTTTTTAATGGTTATAATTAACATCATATAAAAAAAGATTACAAAGCTTTGATTGTTTCTTAAAGAAACTGTTTTTATATTTATTCTTCTTTAATATTTGTTGGTTATTGAAAACTGAATTTACTATCTGGCAACACTGTTTAATACTATTATTTAGAAAGTTTATATTACTTGGTCTCTCTTATCCTTTAATTCTCTTTGACGTCGTCCACTATTTGCAGCGATTCCACTAACGACAACGAACTATTTTGCAATTTTTCTATTGCGTCGTGTAGTCCTCTATAATTGTTATTAATAGTTTTTAAATCTGTTTCAAGGGAAAGGTCTTGAAAGGTTGTCTGGCTTTCTCTAATAGCTGCAGTCTCGTTAGGGTTGAACTGTAGTATCACAGCTTTTATTTGTTGAAAATATTCAGCATAATAAAAAGCCGCTTTCAACCACGTTCCCCAACGTGTAAGAATCGGCTCTGGTGGTTCAGGGATACCAGGACACTGTCTGTGAAATGCTCGAAGCCGTTTAGGAGATTTGAGAAATACTTTTTTTGTATTTGCTATTAATGCATCTATCTCTGGAAAACATTTTCGAATTGTTTCTGCCACAAGATGTAACGCATGCACTTTACACGTAACATGTAAAAACCTACAATTGTCTCTTTGAAGAGAACGGCCTACCACGCGCATTGTCGCGGCACCATCAGTCACCAACATCAATACTTGACTTGTTGAAAGTTCAAATTTTTCGAATGTCTCCAACACCACACGCGTAATTATTTCGCCAGTACACGCAGTTAGTCTTTTACTAGCTAGTAAAAGTGGAAATGTTGGTTTAAGAGGGTCCAGTACACGTACTATAATATTTAAAATAGAAGTTTTTTTACAATCTGTCGTCTCGTCAATACATAACCAGAGCCGTGTATTTTTTAATCCACATTTAATCCTATTTACAATGTCTTCACGAACAGCTGGAATATATCTACGTAACGATGTACGATTTGGTAAGTTCATATGGGGATTGTATTTATTCCAAAACTTCCGAAATGGTTGTTTATCTAGTATGTGTAGCGGAATATTAAAGGCTATTAACATTAACAATAAATCAAACATAAACTGAGTTGTCAAAGGCATGCCATTTTTTTTATTTTGATGTTGCACGGTATTGATATGACGACGACAATCTGTTTTGTGCCAGCACATTAAGTCTTGATTGCAAACTTTACAAATTATTTTGCATCCGTCATAGAATAAATCCGGAAATTCACCGATAAAATTATTCACCGTGTCCGCGTACGGTCGTTTTTTACCCTTTGACGCGGTTGACATTATGTATAATTTATAGGTACAACCTCACGCATTAACCTGTCAAATAAGACTGCAGCGTAAATCACTTCTAAATTGGCATGTGTGACGCCAGCGCAAGTCCGTGGCTGTACTCCAGCCACCTCGGCCAGCTTTAATAATTACATCTGAGATCAAAAACAGGTTTGGCTTCAGTAATCATTTGGCAGTGTCTCAGTTATTTCACGCAGATCGATTTAAAGATTATAAAAAAAGCTTTCCTCAAGATATGTTTAAATTAGTTAAAACGGAGTATCCAGTCATAAATCATTTGAAACTTAAAACTGAATTAGAAGCCGAGAAGATTTTTCCAATAGTGAAGGTGCAGTTGCTTTGTTACAGTTTTTTATTAACAATAATTTGTGCAATACTTTTTCTGAAAGTGTCAAACTGTTAAAAATCTTGTGTCCCTATGACTACCATCGAAAGTGAACGTTGTTTTTCCACCTTAAAAAAGAATAAAGACATTTTTAAGAAATACCATGGGTCAGGAAAGGTTATCTTCTTTAGCTATGCTTACCATAGAAAGGGCATTAATAAAGAAGATAAAAGACTTTAATGAAAAAGTAATTGACCACTTTGCATCTCAAAAGACCGGAGGATCGACTTGGAATTTAAATCACTTTAAAAGGTAGGTAATACAGTAAACTTTTCTAATTGACCTCTCTACCTCTTGACCCACGAACCGCCATTGGAAGCTATAAAGAAAAAAAATCTTCAAATTTCAACACCCTGTAGATCGGTAAAGAAGCGTTTGCGGACCTATGTTTATATAAACTTTCAGTCATGAAATAAGCCAAAGAATTACCCCCTTGCGTATGTACATGATATTTAGGAACACCCTGTATAAGTAGAGTGATGCTCATCAGAAATATAATAGTTTTATCTTTAATAATAAAAACATACTTACCGACATAAGACAATGTTGGCAGCGCATCCTTTCTCAAGCGGTTTTTCTGCATGCTAGAAAAGCCCTCATCTTTAAAATGTAAACTGCATAACCTATCCCGTATAAAACATTCTTCTGAACTGTACCCATCATATTCAGGTTTGCCTACAAATTGTTTCCACAGAGAACATCTACAAAATAGAAATGAAAATTATGAAAGAAGGTAGGTATAATATGAGGGATATACATTTTCAAATGTATCGAAATATTTAAGCCAATCAATGAATATCACTACCACATTTACTAAAGATTATCTTTTTTTATTCTAAAAACTGGCAATTATGTGTCTAAAAGTTGCTGCAGGGAGTTCCTAATTTCTTAACGATTTCCTGGAGATAGTGGCCAAGGTTATCACTGCACTGAAATCTGATCTCTACTAGTTCTTTGGTTTTTTAAAATCAGCCTAATGAGAATTTACATTGTGTTTTATATGGGAGTAATATAATACATACCTATATTTTACTTCAACCACATACTAGCATACTGTTCAAGTCAAATATGATTATGATGATAGAATGTAATGACTCAATGTATCATCATTTTAGAGAACAAAATTGACGCCAAAAGCTACTGTCATAGGGAATCAGAAATAGTGCTTCATAAAAATACTATTTGAATTAAACTGTACATAGTGTTTGTTACAAAGTACAGAATAGAAGTACAATGCACATGCATTTCTTACCTATTGGAACATTAAAAAACATGTATACTAAAATAATTAATTATAATCTGTTTATTATTGACACTCGATTAAAAAATTGTCTCATCTGCACATTGTAAAAAATTATTTTTCTTAAAAAAATTTTAATCTGTTCCAAATTGTCTATTTTGTAACATCGGACAATATTTTCTACTATTACTGGATGCATCAAATAATAATAAAAATAGATTTATTAACTGTAAATAAATTACAATGAACATATTTGAAACTACAACATAAATGGGTACATGCACATAGTAAAATAATAGCTGTAGCAATAGGGATTGTAAATAAATCAGGTAGACCCACTAGAGTACTAAGTAGATGCTTGTATGTGGGAATAATCTTACGACTTATCCTTCCACAAATAGGGCACACCACACTGACTATTTTAGCACAGGGAGAATAATCATTACCAGTATGGCAAAGATGTCATTATGGCTACCTATTTGCTAGTTTTTAGGATCACTTCATAAAAATAATTAAAATCATTTTTTAGGCTATGCAAAAATAAATTAATTTTAAACATAAAAGGACCATTTTTCAAAATATAAAAGGTAGTAAATCTGTCAAGTAATAATTTTTTTCATTTTTTTTGTTAATTTCTGGCTATGTTCGGCAGAAGATAAGGCTGACGATTTTCTTTTACCAAGTTTGTATTCATGTCGTTTCATATTAAGAAACTTAATTCTTACAAACATTCTTTGTCGACAAACAGATTTTATTAGTTCATGAGATATTTGCATCTCACTGACTTTTTTTGTAATGTAATTAATGGTTCGTTTCACAATGTGCTTCCCCTGCCTGAAATTTTCTTTGTGAAACTTATTAAAATATTTTTCCATTTTCTCGACTTGTTGCGCCCATTTGTCTGAGGGTTGAATTAAGCCTCCAAAAGATAAACTTTCAATCCAGGAAGGTATGCTGTATGAATGCAAGTTTATGACTTCTTTACTTTCGTAAGTATATTGGCCAAGATAAGGATGGTCTTTCAGATGCTTTTTGGCCAAGTAACCTGCGATATAAAGTAATCCATCTTTTTCTGAGGCCATTCTACTTAC
The DNA here is from genome assembly GCA_029963845.1 of Rhamnusium bicolor. Lineage (NCBI taxonomy): Eukaryota > Metazoa > Arthropoda > Insecta > Coleoptera > Cerambycidae > Rhamnusium > Rhamnusium bicolor. Next base: position 52,930 of record JANEYF010004165.1, read on the forward strand.
ACTTGACATGCCCGATGATATACTACTCGAACTAGGGCTACTATCAGCTACATCTTCCAACATGTTCTCTGGCTTCTCTATGGTTATATTTCCAATTTTTGCCTGTTTCATGGCACTTGCTAGCAAATATTCTTCTTTCTCGGTTCCTATAGGAGTCACAACATTTGAATACGTATGAACCATACCTGGATTCTTCCCCAAAAGTATCATCCTAATTCTATATATTGCATTGAGACTTGAGGGGGTGATCATGAAGGCCGCCTCGTCCTTAACTAAAAAAAAAAAAAAAGCAAAAGATGGGCATTTTCTCATATACAATATGCCATACCTGAGAAAAAAAATTTTCAAGACAATCTTGATTGAGGCGATGGGTTAGAATATATGTTATATCTAGTGTTTCCTTAAGGTGACTGAACAAATCTTGTAATGACGTGATGGAAATTATTATATTATTATAGAAAAAAGTTGTGTGAAATCTGACAGGTGATAAGGTGTGGTTTTGTGCTCCTCAATATTAATCAGTTACTGGCTTAAAATTACGTTAACTTTATCAAAAGTTATATCAATATGATTATGAATTTACGTACTATCAAGCTGTTGTAAAAAATAAACTTGATCAATAACAACAAGTAAATAATCATTAATAAATAGTTGTCAGAGAAATTTGTTTTTTTTTTGTATAAAAACAGTGTAAATAAATCGAACCTAATAAAAAGTTAAATTGGTTTTTTGTGAGAAACATATTCCAGTGGTGTACACGCCATACTTTTAATATGTTAAATACCATTAATTATGGAGTCAGAATGTGATAAATGTAAAGCAAAAGATAGCAAATCACAACCTGTTTTGAGTTGTGATGGATGTAATCGAACCCTGTGCAAAATATGTGCCAAACTTACTTCATCTGAAGTCAAAGTTATGCAACTCAATGATAGAAGAATGAAATATTTTTGTGATAACTGTCTAAATTTTAATTCCCTGAATATTATATATTGGTAAACGAAACTCCAATCGGTAGACTTTAGACGATTGTTAAATTCTGTTATGTTTTCGTTACTTAAGATTCTCTTATAATCATATTTAGCTTCAGTGAGTTTGAAAGTTGATTTTAATGTATCCACCTCAAACGAAAGAATGTGAGCAAGGTGATCAGCCAGTAGAGCATCATATAACTCAACACTGCAGTTTTCAAGGGGTATGTTTGTTAAGACATAGTCAATCGCAGTAGAACTAACACTGCCATTTTTATTTTTAAATATCCTGGTAGGTTCATTTGTAGTCACATTTAAATAAAAGGAATTAATTATATCTTTTAGTAATTTTACAGAAGCTGAATTTTCAAAAAGGTTAATATTTAAATCCCCACATAATATTGTGAAATCAAATTTTTTTTATGCACATATTTAAAGCAGCAGTTACATTACTAAAGAAAATATCTAAATTTCCATTTGGAGGTCTATATACAGTGCATATTAAATATTTGACTTTTTTTATTAATTAATACAGACACTGCACACATTTCTATGTGACACTCAACAGAGAATTCTCTGAACAATTTAACATTTTCTACTTCAATGTTACTTCTAACAAAGATTAATGATCCACCATGAATGTGATTACTTCTTGAAAAATTACACACAAGATTGTAATTAGGCATACATATGGTGTCAATATTTTTATCTAATACCCAGTGTTCAGAGATACACAAAATATCTATATCTTTATCATTCACAAAGATCTCAATTGCATCTAATTTATTTACCAAGCTTTGAACATTTACGTGTGAAATTTTGTAGCATTTTGATTTTACACTACTCCCAGATATAACTGGGATAACCGTGGGTATAAAAAATCACTGTCACTTTTTTCTCTTTCTACATACTGGTCACCGTTTAAACGTGTAAAAATTAAAGATTTAAAATTTCAGTACAATAAAAACTGGCTAACTACGGAACTAAGAGAAGAATCCAGTTTCCTAAGAGCTTTATTTTTTAAAGCCAAAAACTCAAATAATTCTGAGCTGCTCGAGACATACAAAATAAACAAAAAGATGCATAAAAAAAATATTAAAGCCGCTAAGGTAAATTATTATTCCACTAAAATAAAAAACTCTGAAAATAAATCTAAGGAAACTTGGAACATTGTTAACAAAAAACTAAATAGGACAGATTCCTCATTTAATAGGCAAATAATACTTAACGTAAATGGGGAAATGGTTATGGACAGTTCTAAAATAAGCAACTATTTCTGTTCGCATTTTGCAAATATTGCCAGTGTTAATACATCCAATCTTTTTGGAAATATTACATCACTTCCATGCACGAACTCCAAATATAATATAAATTCTATGTATTTCTATGAGATATCAAGAAATGAACTGTTAAACGTAATCTATGGATTAAAGAATAAAAAATCATTCGGACTGGATGGCATATCAGCACCATTACTAAAAAATATTATTTTAAGTTTAATCAACCCTTTAATCTATCTGTTAAATGAAGCAATCCAAAATGGAGTTTTTCCAGAAATATTCAAAACTTCTAAAGTAGTGTCAGTTTTTAAGAAGGGATGTAAGAGTGATATCGAAAACTACAGGCAAATATCTTTATTAACTTCACTATCGAAGGGATTTGAAAAGGTTATATATAATCGCTTAGTGGCTTTTATCAACATAAACAATTTACTTTGTACCTCACAACACGGGTTTCGAACAGGAAGATCAATAGAATCTGCTTCGACCAGTCTCTTTAATTTTGTTTATAGTGAGCTAGATAAAGGCAAATATGTAATGTCAATATTATTTGACCTATCAAAGGCTTTCGATTCGGTAGATCCAACAATTCTGATAAATAAATTACAAGCTTTAGGCATTAGAGGAAATATTTTAAATGTCCTCAAGTCCTATATGGAATCCAGGAAAATCTTAGTAAATTATAATGGTGTTAACTCTGAAACAAAAGATGTCTCCCTGGGAGTACCCCAAGGTTCCATACTGGGGCCATTGCTATTTCTGTTATATATTAATGATCTGCCTGACCATATACAGGAAGGATTCACTGTCATCTATGCAGATGATACATCGGTATCAGTCTCAGCTGACTCCCCTGTGGAACTGTGTTTGAGGGTTGCTAATGTTCTATCTCAAATGAACGACTGGTGTTTTAGAAACAGACTGATACTTAATACCAACAAAACTGTTTTCATTAATTTTAATCTCAGAAGACCGTGTTTACTTGAAGAATTACCATTAAAAGACAATGCCACATTCTTGGGTACACAAGTAGACTCAAATTTACTGTGGGACTTACAAATAAACAAAGTGTGTAACAAGCTAAGTTCCGCATATTACGCGATATTGCAGTTATCAGATACGCTTAACGAGGCTGGACTAAGAACTGTTTACTATGCTTTAGCAGTCTCCCATATGTCTTTTAATATCATGGTGTGGGGCAGGTCAAATCAGTTATATCGCGTGTTTGTTCACCAAAAAAAGATTGATCAGATTAATATTCAAAATAAAATACAAAGAGAGCTGTAAAGATACATTTGTTAATAAGAAAATATTTACAGTTCCCTGCATCTATATATATAAGTGCTTAATTTTTGTCAAATACAATTTTAAAGATTTCTGTACATTATCAGATCGACACACCTATCACACAAGAAACAATGAATTGTTAATGATACCACATCACAAAACATCTAATTTTAAACACTCGCCATATTATAATTGCATTACACTGTATAATAGCTTACCTGACAATATAAAATGTCTTAAAATGAATAAATTTAAAATGGAAGTTAAAAAACTATTATTACTAAGGGGTTATTATAGTGTAGATGAATTTTTAAATAAACCTGATGGTTAGTTTCCTCATTTTTGTATGTTATGTATGTGTGTATATATTATATGTATATGTGTATATGTAATGTGTTTGTGTGTGTGTATATATACATGTATATGTATATGTGTGTATATATATGATACGTTGTTGTTTTTTATTATTTATTCTTATTGTTAGTTTCATACCTTATATATTATTAGCACATATCTGATATATTTATTTATATAATGCAAATATGCAGTTTTCTGTATATTATATATTATTTGACATATCTAATATCATGTAACATGATCTTATAGATGAATAAAGTGAATATGAATATGAATAATATGATGAAATCCCATATTGAAACAAAAAATTCCTTATTAGATTCTAAAAACGAAATTATTGAAATATTGAAATGTGAGATTAGCACCCTTAAGACAAACCTTGGAGAAGCACTTGAAAATAAAAATAAGTCCGTGAATTTTGCTAACATAGTAAAAAATCAAAAAAAAAGAATACAGAACAATTGAACAATCTTACTCCAACCTACCTTGTTTAATCCTAAAACCAAACAAACATCAAGATGTAAATATTACAAAAAAGGACTTGGAAACAAAAGTCAATCCTGTTGCTGCCTCTGCTGGAATCAATATGATCAAACAAGGAAAAAATGGATCTTTAATCTTAAAATGTTCATCAAGTGACTGCACAGCTAGAATAAAAAATGAAATCTGCAAGAATCTAGGTCAAGATTATGTGGTAGATGAATCAAAATTACGCAAACCATCTGTGAGAATTGCTAACTTAAAAAATATGGAAGATACTAAAATTATTGAAGCACTCAGGAATCAAAATACATTCTTAATAGATGAGGATACGACTGAACTTAAAGCACTAAAAAAAGCAAAGAAAGGTGATAGGTTTTATGCAATTATCGAATGCAATGGATCCGCTTTTAAGAAACTAATGGCTGTAGGTAAAGTGTGTATGATTTATGAAACATGTCCTGTTTATGAAAACATATATGTTACCCGCTGCTTTAAATGTAGTGGTTACAACCATGTAGCTGATAGTTGTCAAAATGAAATTGTCTGCCCTAAATGTGCTGGGGCCCATTCAAAAGCTGACTGTAAAAGTGATGAAAATAAATGCGTTAATTGTATTAACTCGAACAACAAATTCAAAAGTAACTTTCATATAAACCACCAAGTTTTTAGCCTAGGGTGTGAATCGTATAAAAAACAACTTGAACTGGCTAAATCAAGAATAAACTTTAACTAATCAAACACACAAAAATGGTAATACCTTTATCAATATATTATCAAAACGTTCGTGGACTAAGAACAAAAACACACCAATTTTACTCAAGCGCTTTAGCAGATAACTTTGATATTGTTGCAATATCTGAGATCTGGTTATGCGATGGTTTCTCAGATAATGAGCTTTTCTCATCAAATTATACAGTCTTCAGGGATGACAGGAACTTAAGTGAAATTGACAAGTGCCGGGGTGGTGGAGTTGCCGTTGCTATAAAGACCAAATTCAAACCAACAAAAATGTTGCTAAACTTTAAATCACCTAATTTCAATTTGTTGTGTATTAAAGTACAAATCTTACCAAAACCTTTATATATAGTAGTTGCCTATATCTTAAATTCGACGACATTATCACTTTATGACATGTTTTTTGATTCTTTAGAAATTTTGCCTTTTATACAATCTGATAATTTCATGATTCTTGGAGATCTAAATATTAATGGTTTAAATCAGAATATAAGTAACAGATTTGATAATTTTATAAGTATAACGGGTAGCAGACAATTTAATAACATTGTTAACCATAACAACAGAACACTTGATGTGGTAGTTTCAAATGTAGAATGCACTGTTAGTAGGGACCCACTTCCATTTGTTCCTGAGGACCTGCATCATCCTAGTTTAAATATTTCTGTTCAAATTGAGAACAACCCTAAAATGTGTCCAGTCGAGTCTGCGCGCTATTACAATTTTAAAAAAGCCAATTTTCTTCTTTTATATCAATTGCTTATTAATATAGATTGGAATGTGCTGTATGTCATTAATGATGTAAATGTTGCTTTCAGACAATTTTATAATATCCTATATAATGTATTTGATCAATCTGTGCCAAAAACTATGACCAGAAAAAGAAAATTTCCAGTGTGGTATACGAGAGAAATAATTTCAGACATAAAAGCAAAAGAACGTAATTTAGTAAAGTACAAAAAAACTCACTTGCCTCAATGTTTACATGACTACAAAATTTTAAGGGCAAAAGTCAAGAGAGATATTAGTACAGCATATAACAATTATCTTCTTAATGTTGAAAGTAACGTTCAAGACGATCCCAAATATTTTTGGCAGTACATACAAAACAAAAAAATATTTTTCTCGTATTCCATCCGAACTGAATTTTAATGGAAATAAATTAAAGAATGGTGCTGATATTGCAAATGGATTTGCTGACCATTTTCAAACTGTTTTCACAGTATCAGATGATATCCCCCCCAGTAGGTGGGCAAGAGCTGGGGACTTCAACCAAAAATGGTGCACTGGTTGTACCAAAGGGTTGTAGTACCAATAATAACCTACGCCTCCCTGATCTGGTGGCACAAGGCCGGAAAAGGAGAGGCGATGAGAAAACTAGGCAAGTTGCAAAGACTTGCATGTCTAGGAATCACGGGAGCAATATCAACAACGCCGACCGCAGCATTGGAAATACTGCTAGGCCTACCTCCACTACACCTAGTGGTGGAGAATGAGGCACTAATGGCAGCATACAGGCTGAAAACAACTGGATATGGGACCATCTCAAGGAAAGGATACCATACTGAAGTATTCCAATATGTAGGAATAAATCGGCTACTCGATATGCAGTCATACAGAATCAGCACAACCTACAACTTCACAAAAACTTTCAGGGAAAAAATACCTGAAAGGGATGGAGAAGGAGGTAGGATGCAAAGACAACAAAATGACACCATCTGGTATACTGACGGATCAAAAACGTCAAGCAGTACCGGAGCAGGAGTTGCGGGGAGAACAACCAGGGACAGACATCAGCCTGAACCTCGGAAGTATCGCAACAGTGTTCCAAGCCGAAATCACAGCAATAGACGTCTGTGCACAAGAAATGATACGGAGGGCATACAAAAATAAGAGAATCCGCATCATCACTGACAGCCAAGCAGCCCTCAGAGCTCTGGAAGCAGTAGAAATACGATCTAAAACAGTAAAAGACTGCCTGGAGTCCCTGGAGAAACTTACGGAACACAACAGTGTACAACTGGAGTGGACACGAGGACACCAGGGAAATACGGGAAACGAAAAAGCAGACATGCTAGCCAGAAAAGGCGCTAAATCAATTCTAACAGGTCCCGAACCGACCTGCGGGGTATCTTATAGCACCGCAAAAGGATCGGTAAAGGAACTATTAAGACAGAAACACTACTCGCACTGGATAGAGATACCGGGAATGAGACAGTCACGCTTGTTCATCGGAGAAATATCTAGAGCAAGGACCAACGAAATGCTAAAGCTGAGCAGAAAACAGCTGAGGTGTGTAGTGGGAATATTAACAGGACACTGCACACTAAACAAACACCTAACCAATATAAGGGTGAAAGACAATCCAGATTACAGGATGTGTGGTGAAGAGGAAGAAACTCCCCACCACATCTTATGTGAATGCCCAGCCCTAACGGCAATGAGACTAACACACTTCGAGGGACCACTTTTAACCCCGGAAGAGATAGCCAGAGCTCCCATAAACTGTATACTCGCCTTCTGGAATAGAACGGGTCTTATGGAGTAATGAGACTATGGGGTACAATAAGCTTAAGCTTCAGTACAGCGGGTAGTTTAAACCGCAACCCGTAAGGAAAAAGGAAAAAAAAAAAAATAAATCCCCCCAGTAATACCGATTGCTCAAGTATGAATGAAAATGTTGTGCTAGACAGTGTTGATGAAAGTGATATCTTGGAAGCCATTGGCCATCTCAAATGTGGTAAGGCAATAGGTCACGATAATGTACCAGCCTACATCTTGAAAGGTTGTAAAGATGTTTTAGCTGCGCCACTATGTTATTTATTCAATTTATCTCTCAAAACAAATACTTTTCCTGATGTATTAAAAGAATCTAGAATATGTCCGGTACACAAATCAGGTCCCAAAGATGAAATCTGTAACTATCGACCTATTGCCATATTAACAAATATTTCAAAAATCTTTGAATCTATACTTTATAAGCACATATATAACGCAGTTAAAAATAAAATTACTTCAAGGCAGTATGGGTTTCAACAGCAGAAGTCGACATGTGGGAATCTAATTAACTTTGTTCAAAACTCTTCTGAAGCCTTGTCAAGAAACCATCAGGTAGACGTAATCTACACGGATTTTGCTAAGGCTTTTGATAAGGTTGACCATCAAGTTGTTGTATCCAAATTAGCTAGTTTTTGCTTTTCTACTGCTCTTATAAAATTAATATCTTCATACTTGAGCAATCGTAAGCAATATGTCTCTGTGAACAATTACAAGTCTCCTGAATATGTTGCAACTTCTGGGGTTCCCCAAGGGTCTAATCTAGGACCTTTGCTCTTCCTAATGTTCATCAATGATATAGTTGATTGCATACATGATTGCAAGATTTTACTGTTTGCAGATGACATGAAATTATTCAAAGAAATATCAAATATTGATGACTGTTGCACACTTCAAGTAAATGTAAATAACATATACCAATGGTCAATTACTAATAAACTTCCATTTAATGTAAGTAAGTGTAAAATTATGACTTTTGCTTATATAAAACATCCTTTTAATTTCAATTATGCAATGAATAATGAATTATTGCAACGTGTGACTGATACCATTGACCTGGGTGTCAAATTTGACACAAAACTGAGCTTTAATGATCATATCATGGATATAGTTAATAAATCATATCGTAACCTTGGTTTTGTTTTGCGAAACAGCAAGCAATTTAGAAATCAAAGAACATTATTAATACTCTATAATAGTTTCGTCAGATCAAAACTTGAGTACTGTAGCATAGTCTGGAATCCGCATTATATTAAGTACATTAAAGTGATTGAAAATATTCAAAAGAAATTTATAAAACACTGTGGGTTCATACTAACAGGACACTACTCTAGCAATAGTGAATACTTGCTGAATCTGAAACAATATAACCTACTCTCTCTGGCTAACAGACGTATTGTGTCAAATATCTTGTACCTTTATAAAATTGTAAATTCTAAAATATCTGATGAGTGGTTATTTAGCTCGATAAATTTCTGTATACCTGTACAAAAAACACGATTTAACAGAACATTTACTTATACCACTCCTAGGCAGAACTATCATGTCAATTCACCTGTAAATTCAATGTGTACTGCTTTTAATTTACACAAAGACTGTTGTGATATTTTTAGTGATTCGCTGACCACATTCAAAAATAATATTATGGAGGACATAAGGAATAATTTACCTATTTGATTTAGCTTTTTTTTTGTATTTCCTGTCCTATAATGACTTTTTTTTTTTTTTTTAGATTAAACTAATTAGGTTTAAGCATTTTTGCTCAGTTTAATGTGAGGAAAATATGTCTTTTTTTGGTTTTCAATTAGTGTTGTTTTTAATTAGTTTTAGTTTAGTTTTAGTTTCTTCTCCTATTTTTATTCTATTTTTTCTCATGATTATTCTATTTACATTATTGATTACAGTAATAATAGTGTATATTTCCTATACTACAATCTGTAAATGGATGTTATATCTGTAGATTGTAAATGAAATAAATAAATAAATAAATACCTTTCTGAAAAGTTTGCATGGATTTCTTCCCAATGCATAACATACCACGAATGGTCGATTTCATTTCTTCCAAAATCTCATTTTGAGATTTTAAAAGTAGTCCATACGGCTTCTTCGTTGGAATCTTTGCAGATGGTGTATAGGTATTCATGACATCAAACCAATTATTGACCAAAGAGAAAATCCCCCACGTTTTTAGACAATTTTTTGTCTTCACCTGGTAAGTAAGTTTTCAAAGCTGTAGCTGTGGTGTTAGAAAAAAAGTTGTGCCGCCAGGGAAACATTCTGTCTCTGTGTTTTTTCACACCTTAAATGCAGTTGTGTTAGTTTGTGACAAGAATTAATTTCTGTATTAGTACTTTCAATTAGTTTTTCTACTGGATCCTTATTAATTAATGTGCCACAACTTAAAAGAAAACCATTATCTATGAACCAGTTTCTAAGTAATTTTAATAAATGTGGAATATCTGCAAAGAAATAGATGGGCTTTTCTGTCACAGGGTGAAGAGAAAAAGTTTTATCTATATTAATATTCAACTCTTTCCAGAGGCCTTGGTTACCACCTCCACAATCAGATACACAAGCAACTACATTGTAATTTATTTCATGTAATCGAGTAATGACGTTTTCCAAAAGAACTTTCGTAACTTTCTGATCAAATCCTATATATACAGGTTGTTTCCAACTATCAAACAGGCCTCTGGCCATTATAACCTGCATATATGAATTGGGTCCAACAATTTCATCCTCTTTCTGGTCATACTCATATAATTCAGAGAGTTTAATTTCATCAAAAGACAAAACAGTTGTCCTTTGATAGTTATTTTTCAGTTTTCCTGCAGTGTTCATAATATTCAAAACATTATCCAGAATTTCTTTTCTGAGATTTATATGAGCAGCCCATTGCTGCAGTGTGGATAATCCAGGTAACGGATAGTTCAGAGTTTGTCTCAAATATATATAGCTTCGTTTACTGAAATATCTCAAAGTAAAGGCTCTGGACAATTCTTCTTGAGTCCATCGTGCTTTTTTCTTTTTTTCAAGGCAATATCTACTTGATTTGAGGTTAAAGTGTCCTTAAAGGCTACTTTCACTGTTTCCATAAAGTTATATCCTTCTTTTTTCAACTGTGTTTCTACTTCAAAAAGTTTTTCTTCTAATTTCTTTTCATTATTTTCAAGAATACAAATTTTCTGTTTTAAAACTTCATTTTCTTCTTGTAGTTTTTTTTTTTTTCAAGATTACACTCCGTGTCCTTATTAGATAATGAAATTTCAGGTACCTCGACAACTATTATATTTTCCTTTTCTTCTTCTATTTGTTTGTCATGCATGGAAGGCTTGGGACTTGGGTTTTGAATAAAGTTTTCCACTAATTGCACATTTTCTTTATTACTATCTTTTACTGGTAAGATCTCTGTACCTTCTAACAAAGTGGTCTCAGTATTCTTTGTTGGGTTTATTCCAAAAGGAAATAAATTCATTGAAGGAATTGCTGAAAAATAAAAAAAAAAACCATTTACTCACTGATTAAGTCGATTTGACTAACTTGATTGTTAATTTCATTTCGTCTAAGCCACTGAGTCAATTTTGAAACTTTTGAATCAAAAATGACTGATAATATTCGAATCGAATAATTAGCACATGCGGGGATGCTGGATCGACTTCGGAATGGATGTCCAGAGCAGAAAACTTGTTCTTATAATGTTTTAATAAATTTGATTGTTGTTGGATCCACCGATTTTAGTTGAATGATAAATCAATTAATTTTAGTTGTGAAGCAATTTCAGTTGAGCAATTAATTTTAGTTAACTCACATAAATAATCGTTTAAAAAAAATGTTATCGATTATATTTATTAAGAGCACTTAGGTAATTCTATAATAAATGAATAAGGTTTATTTTGTTCAGTAACTACCGTAAAATATTTAGATTTCTTTATTTTAAATTAGATAAGCTCCTAACCAACCAATAGGAGTAAAATCACTAATTCAATAACCAGATTAACATATCTAAGTAAAAAAAAAGGTTTATCAAAAACCAAAACCAATTCCAACAATTAATCCGACTAAAAAAAATATTTGATAATTGACTCACTGTTTATGTAGTCTTATTATAAACTACAAACTGTAATTAACGATTAATATTAAAAAATAAGTAATTATATACATACAGATGACTAAAAAAAATTATAAATTTATATTCTATTATTCTTAAATAGAGGTGTATGAAAATATTATTTATTTATTTATTTATTTTATTTATTTTCATATACATATCCTACAGGTAAAACCCAATTACAGGATACAAAACACAAATAAATTGAAGTAAAAAAAAGCAAAAAATTGAGAGTCTGCCAACAATTAGGGTAAAAAAAATATAAATATTACAACGGAAATGAAGAAATAAACATTAATATAATACATAGTAATAAATTAACACTAACTAACAATACATTACACTTTAATTAAAATATTGCTATTCGACAATAATAATACAACAAGCACACTAGCAATAAAAATAAATATAAATTGTACAAAACTATACAGATTAAAATATTGTCATTCACTCATTTAGTACAACTTTTTTAATTTTGTCAATGGTACAAGAAAAAATATCAATATTGTCCTCCACATTGCAATAGTTTGCGATCATTTGATATAAAGGGGAAGCTATCATAATATTAGTATTAGCTGTAGGTAATTTAAAAGTGCGGCTATGACGTGATGATATTCTTGGGACTTGAAAATTAATTTGGTTTAATATCCATATACAGTGAACTAAATTATTAACCACCTTATACAAAAAAATTATAAATTGTGCCGCCCTACGTTTTGCAAGCTCGGATAGATTGAGACGTGCAAGTAAAATATTGTTTTGAATGCCTCTCTGGGTGTTCACCATCAAGTACGTATACTGCTGATTTTACAAATCGTTGTATTTTTTCTAAAGACCAAATATGTGTATTATAAATGGGACTCCACACTATTGATGCATATTCTAACCGCGATCTAACAAATGAAACATAGAGCACTCTAAGCGTATGCACGGTACCAAACCCCTTTGAATTTCGTATGACAAGTCCAAGGCTTTTATAAGCAGACGAAGTAGTCGTTTCGATATGCCGTATGAAAGATAATTTTGGATCAAAAACAACTCCAAGATCTTTTTATGTAATCTGGCCTTTGTAATATTAAATCATCCAGTTTATAATTATATTTGATTGAGGTTACCTTCCTCGTGAATGTCAGAACATTACATTTTGATCCATTTAACGGTAATATATTATTCGCACACCAGAGATTTATGTTGTCTAATGCTGTTTGAAGATATTCGCAATCTGTTTCAGACTTAATTTCGCAAAATAGTTTTAAGTCGTCCGCATATAATAGATAATGTACTCGATGGAGATTAGATGTGATATCGTTGATAAACAAGACAAATAAAAGTGGTCCCAATATCGAACCTTGTGGTACGCCTGACCTCTGCAAGAATCTGCCAGACCTGTATCCACGGTATTGAACAAATTGATACCTATCTTGCAAATAGGATTTAAGAAATTTAACTATTGGCCTGGAAAGTCCAAAGTTCTCAAGTTTAGTTAATAAAATACCATGGTCAAGTCTGTCAAATGCCTTGGAGAAGTCGGTATATATTACATCCACCTGACTTTGTTGATCTAATTTGGCGCTGATATATTGGGATTTACACACAAGGTTTGTGACTGTAGACCTGCCTTTCACGAATCCATGCTGCTCAAGCGATATCATACCAGATACGTGATTGTATATGATTGCATGTAGAATAATCTCCAACAATTTTGCAAAGTTACAAATGATGGTTATTGGCCTATAGTTTGTTATTTCATTTCTATCACCTTTTTAAATAGGGCATACCCTCGAGAGTTTCCATAAATCAGGAAAACAAGAGGTTTGCAATATTAAATTAAAAATTATGGTAAGTGGGCCAGCCAAAACTGATGCGCAGTCCTTTATTATGAATGCTGGTATTAAATCAGGACCCATAGTCATAGTCGGCTTAATCTTTTTTGATAGCATTCATTACATCATTTTGCATGACAGAACTAATATTTAAGGACAACACGTTTTCTGAATTAAGAGCATTTAAATTATTATTGCCAGGTTGCGTAAAGGAGTTAGAGAAATGATCAGCGAAGCTATCAGCTAATAATTGAGGATCTTCAATGGTTTCATTATTATATTTTAATATCGAAGGATTAGATAAGTTATTGTTCCTTGTATTTATGTATGACAAGAATTTCTTAGGATTATCTTTTATATTATTTTCGATATTTTGAAGATATGCCGCCTGCGAGATATTTACGTCATTTTTTATTTGAGATCTCAATAATTTGAACCTATTTAGATCCTCGTTACTGGAAGTTCTTTTATATTTCTGCCAAGCTTTATGTTTTTGTTTTATTTTGTTTATAATTTGACCAAGCAGGATACGATTTAGAAGTTGGTATTTTCTTTGGAATGTTATTTTCAAATATTTCTTCAAATTTATTATTTAGGACTTTAACAACAGCATTTGCTTCTGTATAATTCTCCAGAAAATGCCAATCGGTATTTGCCAAATCTTCATATAGTGTAATAAAATTTGCTTTCCTAAAATTAAAGTCGGTACTGGATTTAAGTAGACGTTTAGGACGGACTGGATTTACTAATATCTATATTAATGAATAGTGCTGGGTGATAGGCATCCTCCGGTAGAATTATATCAGGTGGCTCACTTACTGTACAATTTTTGTTATAAAAAATTAAATCTAATAATCTGTTTTGATTATTGAATATTGAATTGAATTGTGTTAATGCTAAAAAAGGTTATGAAGTTCTTTAATAAACTAAAGTTAGGAGTAAATGTATTATTATTAAAACAATGTGAATATTCTGGTATATTAAAATCACCTAGTATTAAAATATCAGAGTTATAAAGGTAGTTCAGACATACTAAATATTCAAACAAACGTTCATAAACCTCGTTGTTGCAGGATGGCGGTATATAAATTACCAATATATATAGAGAATGAAAATTGACCTTTATTTTAACAGCTATGATATCGATGAATTGTATATTATATAGATTATTACAGTCGAGTTTAATTTCCATTGCATTAAATTCCTTATTTATAGCCAATAGAACTCCGCCGCCCTTTGAAGTATTTGTGGCAATATAGTCGCGATCTGCCCTAAACACGTCGTAACAGTTGAGGTCAAATAATTCTGAATTACGAATACTATCATGACACCAAGTTTCAGTAAACGCATATACCTGGTAGCAATCAGCTGAACAGGAGGCATTAAATAGATCAAACGTCTTAGTCCTTAATCCTCTTACATTTTGGTAATAACAAGACAGTTTGGTGGGAGCAAACATGCGCGTATTGTGATTTCTATATTCCTTTGCTGAATTAGGCGAAGGCAATATTGACATCTCGGATTGCTATTGTGTGCCGAGTATATTGGTTTTGAATTTACTGAGAGTCTTTTTATGCACATAGCAGTCCGGATCCCATACAGCGTGGTCTATTTTTATATCAAGATTGAGATTGGATTTTAAGTTCGAGCAGTGTACGCACTTTAAATCAATTGTAAATCATTGTAAATTTTACAAAAAAAATCATATTACCTACCAGTTTTTTTCAATTTTTTAGGTAGTGACCCCAACAACCGAGCTCGCATTACATCTTCATAATCGTCGGCTTTAAAATGCTTACTACATATCCTCTTGCTGTCTGGATTAAATTGATCAGCTCGGTTGCATCTTCTTACCCATTCTTGTCTCAGCTGGGGATCTTTGGGAAAGGTAAAAAACATAACACTTTCCCCAATTTGTTTTATCTTTGTGGAGGTACTTGTACAAGTAGCCACACTACAGGTACTTCCAGGCATCTAAACAAAACAATACAATGATTATTTATTTAGAGGATTCTGTTCGAAAATATCCATGTCACCGGCTAATTATAATAATTCAGTTATTGTATAAAAAGTGTAAAATAAGGATTAAATGGAGATTTTTCAAAATGCGACTGAAATTGTTAAGCATTTTATAAAACGCCGAAGACCTATCAGCCTAATTACAAAACTTTTTAATTTCTTTTGTTTCAGAATATGATTGGTTTTATCCAATCATTGTGTAACAGACTAGATTTTAGCATTCTTTAATATTGTTTATTATTGATTTGATAAAATATGGAAGTATAATGTTATTTGTCATATATTATTTTAACTTTCAAAGATCTCAGAAACAAATAAGAATTAATATGAACTTTAAACAATAGTCGTACCGAAAAACCAAATACCTAGGTACTTATTTTCATTTGCATTACGACTGAATTTATAATTAACCTATACATATATCCTCACAACTGCAAATTTATAATTAATTTTAAATTTAAATTAAACACACCTCATTTAATTAATCTTAAATTAACTCTTTTTATTTCAATCAAGTAAGACATTCATCAGCTATTTCAAACTTTATAATAGTTAACTTACGCTGAAAACAATATAAATTAAATACACCTAATAAAAATGTCTTTTGGAACGTACTTTATAAAACAATCAAAACACAGAGCACTAATGTTTTTATAATACACAGATTGGTTTTTTTTACATAAATATAACAATTTGATTTCAAAAAAATGTGATATGAATAGCAAAACACCAAAGATACTGTTGATAACCACAAAGCAATACCAGGGCAGAGACAACCAGCACAGAACAGAAAAAGAAAGACAAGCTAATAGTGGAGGATAGAAGCAGCTGTGACGTTTCTTAGCTTGTAGCGCACCAACTTCGGCGGCAAGAACTAAAAATATGTAGATTAAACAGAGATCTTCCTCTGATAATAAATTATTCATTTATAAGGGCCGGCTTTTCCATTTCCTGTACATTTATATAATTAATAAATTCCGAGGAAACAATTATGAACCATGCTAGGGTTCTTGTAAGTAATGATACACGTTTTGATAAAACTCTGCTTGCTTTATTGTTAAAAATGCTTACTGACAGGTGTTCACTCTTTCGAGTTGCATGTTACAAATCACAATGAATAATGAATAAAAGTTCGGTGGAACGCCAAACAAAAGACAAAAATGAGGCATGCGCAGTATGCACAATTTACGACTTTAGTTAGTTTACATGATAGACTTAAACAGCTGACTAAGTACATAACATGCCGCCTGCCTTGAAATAATCTATTTCAAAAGAGAAAAAATAAATTTGACATTACAAAAGAAAAGTTTATGATTTTACGTCCTTTCGATTGTCATCATCGGGTAAAAGACACACCTTGTTTATAGCCCGTTTAACAACACTAGAAGAGGTACGCACTGTAACTACACGCACTGTACCATCACTGCCAGGATGTGTAGATACTATCCTGCCAAGCTGCCAATTGAGGGGAGCTGTGTTTTCATCTTTTAGTAGAACTAGGGACCCTACCAGGGATGTTGTTGGATGTTGAATTTGCCACTTGGATCTTTGTTGAAGTGAATGAAGGTAGTCCTTGCTCCACCATCGCCAAAACTGTTGGGTTAATTATTGTAGCCTATGGTATGATTTTAGACGATTTGGATTGATTTCTGTTATGTTTTCTTGAGGGAATGGCTGTTAAATTGCAGCCAATTAAAAAGTGGCCTGGGGTTAAAGGTTGTAAATCGGTGGGATCATTGGATAATGGAATTAAAGGTCTCGAGTTTAAAATTGCTTCTATCTGAGTAAGAATGGTGTACATATCTTCAAAATTTAATCTTGCATTACCAAGTATTCGTTTAAGATGATATTTAAATGATTTCACGGCAGATTCCCAAATGCCACCAAAATGAGGGGATCTGGCAGGGATAAAATGCCAAACTATCTGATTGTCGGTAAAATATGATTGATTGATTCATTTGGAATATTTGTAATTATTTTATGTAATTTTTGAAGTTCGTTACTAGCACCAATGAAATTTGTTCCATTATCTGTATAAATATGCTTGCATAAGCCTCTCCTGGAGACAAAACGTTTAAATGCGTTCATAAATGCTTCAGACGTCAAATCAGTTACCAATTCAATATGTACTGCCTTGGTTGATAGGCAAACAAAAATGCATAAATAAGCCTTTATGAAAGATCGGCTACGAGCCTTTCCATCTTTGAGCAAGTATGGTCCGGCATAGTCAATGCCACAAAAATAAAAACAACGTATAGGTGTAACTCGCATCTTAGGTAAGTCACCCATTAGAGGATTGATACTTGATGGGTTTACCCGAAAGCAAGTCACGCAGTTTCGGAGAACACTACGTACTGATGTTTTTCCATTAATAGGCCAAAATTGTGTTCGAAGCTGTGATAAAACAAATTGTGCACCAGCGTGCAAACTTTTATGGTGTTCATGTTTTATGATAAGACGAGTGAATGGGTGTTTAGATGGCAGTAGAATAGGGTGTTTTTGATCAAATGTTACAAGAGAATTTTTAATACGGCCACCCACACGTATGATACCATTTGAATCGATGAATGGATTTAAAGAAACGAGTTTACTTGTTTTTGATACCGATTTTGATTGTTTTAGTAATTTAATATCATGTTCAAATTCTTGTGCTTGGGCAAGTTGTGATAATTTTATGGTTGAATTATTTAACTCTTGTATTGTTAAGAAGCCTATGTTTTTATTATTTTTTGACTTGATATTGTGAATGAATCTTAATATATATGCCATAACCCGTTGTAACTTATTAAAAGTTGAATATTTCGAAAATATGTTTAAAGTTTCCGAAGTATGAAATGATAATGTTATGTTTTCCTTGCGTACTTCAGGTATGTTTGATATATTGATTGATTGAGATTTAGGCCAGAACTCAGGTGGCCTTGATAGCCATAGTGGGCCGTGCCACCAAAGTGCTGCATTTTTTAAATCCTTTGGATTAGTGCCACGTGAGACAAGATCTGCTGGGTTGTCCTGGGACCTTACATGTTGCCAGCTATGAGTCTCTGATAGATTTTGGATTTCTGCTATTCGATTGGCTACAAATGTTTTCCACTTATTTGGTGGTGCATTTAGCCATGATAAGACTATCGTAGAATCTGTCCAGTAAAATGTTTGATTAATGTTTAAGAATAAGGCATCTTTAGCCTTTCGCATTAACTGAGCTAATAATAACGCACCGCACAGCTCAAGACGGGGTAAAGATATGACCTTCAATGGGGCAATGCGGGACTTTGCGCATATTATCCGAGTTGCTATTTCACCATTTTTGTTTTGTGTACGTAGATATAAAGCTGATCCATAAGCTGATTCGGAGGAATCACAAAAACCGTGTATATCTATGATGATGGCGTCGACTAACATAATATGACGTGGAATTTTGATAGCGTTTATATTTTTAATTTGCTCGATAAATTCTAACCAGGCAGTTTGTAAACTACTAGGAATGGAATCATCCCAGTCTATATGCAATTGCCAAACTTGTTGTAATATTAATTTTGCTGCAACCACTACCAGAGACAACCCGAGACGCGCAAGTACGTGCTAAAATTTAATCCGCAGTATTAAATTGGCCGATTGTAATGGAAGGTGAAAGTAGATGGCGCAAGAAGCAAAAGCCCGCGAAAATTCAAAACCCCCTTTTTATTATTTTATTGATATTATTTATAAGCTTTATTTCTGTAGCAGTTAGTGATCGTTTGCGGACCAGAAGTAGTCGATTAGTTGTTTTTAAATACTTCTATTCGCTGGAAGTTAAAAACTAACCAAGTGACTATCTCTGATCATCCACAAACGATCACCAACTGCTGCAGAAACAAAGCTATTTTAAAGTTAGAATACAAAACTAGAGGTCAAATAATTTTTTTTGTTAAACTAATCAAAAGGTTAATTGTAACCTTGTTGAACCGCTTAACATAAGATTTAAAAGAAATATGTTTTTGTATTGGATAATTAACATAACACTCAAAACACAAGTATGTAGGTAATAATATTTTGTACAAAATTTATTAAAATCAGAGAAATACAAAAAAGCAAATTTAGGACATTTTGTCAATATATTACAGAAAATACCTATCAAGAAAGCATGATAGTTATTTATGCAACAAATCCGGAAAGTGATTCTTAACAGGGCAAGCTGGCAATTTCCATTGCAATAGCCCTGGCGAGTCCAGTAAAGTCACTTTCTGGGTGTGTTGTGTACAATGTTTTTTTCTGCAATGGTTCCTGCTAGTCTCAAAAAACTTTTTAACTTAAATAAAATATAAAATCAACTGACAGACATCAGACACTTACTTTCAAGGAAGACTGGAATAATCATTTTAATTGTTATCGGATACTTTTTGTCAACAGAAAATGACATAAGGAATCGGTAAAGACTTTACAAATCCTTATGTCACTTTGCCGGGCTAGACCTGTAAATATGTATTTTCCACTCAAAAAATTGATCACAGTTAAATTTCTAGAAGGTTGCAGAAAAAGAATATTATTTAATGATTATAATTAAATTTAAAATATTTATTAGGCTTGACTTGCAGAGACTACCTTAAAATGTTATTAAGTGCTAGATAAAAAAATCATGTATTGTGTGGCACGCAACGTGACTCTATAAAAATTAAGGTTCTAATTTTGCGAAATAATCTTCAGTTTTCTCTGTCTCACGAGCACCATTTTTTTATGATTCTTTTATTCATTTTGCCTCACGAGCATCTTTTTTTATTTTGCTTCTGTGCCTCATTGTGCCTCTTACACCACCAAGGAATCCCAATTCTAATAATTCCTCGGTCGTTTTCGAACGGTGACATTCTGATCTGATACAGAAGTGCTGGGAATCTCCAAAAATTCACTAGCTGCCTTCACTATGCTAGGAAATTCCTCCGCCAACTCATAAGGTACATTCTTTGAAGTTGAGGCCTCGCTTGGGCTAGATCTAGTAAAATGAGATAGATATTAGCGACCATGTTTATTGGTTCAAATCTATATTTCTTTATTTTGAATAAATTAAATAATAGTAAAAAGTTTGCGATAATTCTACCAAGCTAATTAGTAACAACTATGGATTGATATCTAAGGACCCCTCACCACCAACATTTTGTAAAACACATATTACCTGCTTGCACTTGGTATGTTGCCAACTGACATGGAAAAGGTGTGGGGACTGCATTGCGGGTCAACCTATGACTACTTAGGTCGACATAACTCTCAAACAGTAAAATGATGGGAGCATATCCTATAATTTTGAAGAGTTTCTTCAGTGTAATATATACCCATATTCTCTTGCCAAATTTTTGACCTGTAAAACATAAAAAATTGTGCTGTTAGAAGTGTTGTTAATTTAGTGCAGGCCTTAATTTACCTTTCCAACCTTGAAGGAAAATAATGAAGTTTTGCCACATCGGTCTCCGAAGAACCACACACATAACACAATCTAATTCGTGACTCTGTGGCCATCTCAAACAAAAAATAACCTACAACCAATTTCAAAGTTTATTATGAGGAATGAAATAAGTAAAGGATACAGTTAGCACATTTTCTAATACTGTTTATCCTTTCTGATTAATATATAGGTTAGATATAGCGGATAAAATTATTTATAATTTTATACCTTACCAGTTATATGAAATTGGTAGTCTTTAAGAAGAGAAATAGTCTTTAACACACAAATATCACAAAATACAACGAGAAATAATCAAAATCACGACAAAATAACAAACACTTCTTTCGTCAGTTCAAGTTGACAGATAAATATCACAGAAAAAGCGCGGGATAGAACAGAATGACAGCAGTGCAAGTGCTACCCTCTGCTTTCACCTTCCATTTTATCGGACTAGGACAGCTATATTTGACTATTCTTATATTAAATAGAGATAGCGAATATATGTTAAAATCGGACAAAATTTTCTATCCACTTGCACGTCTCGGGTTGTCTCTGCCACTACGGGGCTGATGAGACCAAGTGGATCGAAAATTTTTGCTATAACTGATAAGATGGAACGTTTCGTGATATTGTCATTCGATAATGGTAAATCAATTGTATATTGGAAAACGTCTGTGTTCGAATCCCAGATTATACCAAGTGTTTTTGTTTCCCTTTTATCTTTAATATGATATTGAGCTAAGTCTGATTTTGATGTTGACATGCTAAAAACTCGAGAGTCATTTGAGACCCACTTATGAAGTTCAAAACCCGCTTTTAACAATATTTTATTAATGTCTTCCTTTAACTGAAGAGCTTGTAAATTGTTTGATCCTGTGATTAGATCGTCAACATAAAAATCGTTTAGTATAGCTTTACTAGCATGAGAAAATTCGATTTCATTATTAAGTCCGATTTGATGCAATGTTCTTGTTGCCAAGAATGATGCGCTGGCTGTACCATATGTGATCGTGTTTAATTTATAATGTGATATTGGCTGATCTGTGCTAGATCTCCAAATAATGCGTTGAAAGTTTCGATCATGTTCATGTATGTTTATTTGTCTGTACATTTTGGTAATGTCAACCGTTATTACTATGTTGTGTGTGCGCATTCTTAAAACAATATCAAATAGATCACGTTGTACGGTTGGTCCGACCTTTAACACGTCATTTAATGAAATATTTGTTGAAGTTTTTGCTGAGCCGTCAAATACTACTCTTATGCCAGTGGTAGTAGAATTTTTAAACACTGCATGATGGGGCAGATAATATTTTACAATGCCAGGCGAGTCTTCTGTGCTATTTATTTTAGACATGTGACCTAAGCTTTCGTACTCCAATAAGAAATTTGTATATTGTTTTTGTAAGTGTGAATTCTTCGCAAATTTGTTTTCAAGAGATTTGAATCGATTGGTTGCTATCTCTAGAGAATTACCTAGATTTTGGTAGTTTTCTTTAAATGGTAATTTTACGGTACAACGACCTGTGTCGTCTTGCTCAAAATTTTCCCTAAAATGCATTTCGCACTCTAATTCTTCCTTTGATAATTTATTGTTAGGATTATTAATGCTTTCGATTTGCCAAAATCTTTCTAATTGATCGTTAATATTGTTTGTTGATAAAAAACATTGTGTTTGCGTGTTTTTACCTAAGGGTTGGAATGGCCCAGAAATAATCCATCCAAGTTTAGTGTTTTGCAAAATAGGGTTGCTATGCCCTAATGTGATTTTACCTACCTGCAGCAACTCAAAGAATATACTAGCACCTAGTAGTACATCAATTTTGTTAGAATGATTGAAGTCAGGATCTGATAAATAAATGTTATTTGGTATGTTTAAATGATGTGCATTAAATGAAAATTGAGGTATGTTACCAGTTATTGTGTTTATAACGAAAAATGAAAGTTTAGAGTTATATGATTTATCTGTTGCCTGTATACGGGCTTGGACTTGATAACTTATGTTTACCGATGCTTGATTGATGCCCGAAACCGGTATGTTAATTTTTGAACCCTTTATGTTAAGACATTTGAATAACTCTGATGTCATAAAATTTGATTGGGATCCAGAGTCTAATAATGCTCTGCACTTAACGGGCTGATTGTTGACATCATACATATAGATAATAGCTGTTGAGAGAATGACTTGTTGATTTTGTTGCATACAATGAGAAACAATAGTGGTATTTTGAGATTCAATTTCATTTTGTTGGTTAACCGTAACCTCTGCAGTCTCTTGTGTAGTCGCTTCCTTTTCATTGTTATAATGTAAAATTGTATTGTGATGCTTATTACATATTTTGCAACCTCTAGCTACGAAATTGTCTTTAAAATGATTAGTTCTCAAACAATTGGTACATACTTTTAATTTTTTTATTTCTCTGTAACGAGAATTGACTGGTAATGATAATAATTTGTCACACTTGAAAAGATAATGTTGACCTTTGCAATATAAACAACTAAATTGATTGGCTTCAGTTGTCACATGTGATAAAGAATTTTCAGCATAGCTTTTGTTTTGTTTACTATGAATTTTGTTATCAAGCGTTTCTAATAATTGACATTTATTTGTTATAAAATCGATAAGATTGCTTAATGAGGGAATTACATCTTTTTTGATAGACATTTCCCAATCACGTTTGGTTTGTTGGTCTAATTTTGTACCTATTAAATATATCAACAGAGTGTCCCAATACTGAACTGGTTGCCCTAAATTATTTAGAGCTCGAGTGTGCTTTAAAACGTTGTCAACTAACTTACGCAGATGAATATGTGATTCCTTTGTTATGTTTGGCATATCAAAAATGCCCTTGACATGAGAATGAATGATAACACGTTTGTTTTCATAGCGTTCTTGAAGTAACTGCCATGCTACCAAATAATTTGCATTGTTAACCTCTAATGAATGTATTACACGAGATGCGTCACCTTTAATGCAAGATCTTAAATAATAAAATGTCTGAATATTATTGAGTGATGAATTGTTATGTATTAATGCGTTGAATGTTTCATAAAACTGTAGCCACCCTTCATAAGAGCCAGTAAATTCAGGTAAGTTGATTAAAGGTAGTTTTACGTTAAAATTATTTGTCTGAATTTGACGTCTGAGGTGCGACACTGTTCGTGGTGCTATCTGAGTTGAGTTCGGAATGGTAAAAAGTGTCAACACTTTTGACACAGCTACGTTCGGTAAGTGAAAAAATGTATGTTTGGTGTGCACTTTAAATGAGTTCGGAATTGTATTTAGGGGTTTCTGGTGTAACACTCTTCACTCCACCTAAAAGGTGAGAGTAGCTGGTGTGACACTGATTTTTATAACCTCAAAACCGGCTATTTCTGTCATTTCATCAGATTCGTGACTCATTTTTCGAACCAAAATTTAACAACGGTTTCGAGTTTTGTTTATTTTTTTAAAAATATAATAATTAATATGTTTATTTTACAAACTAATGCAGAGGGTGAAAATATCACCAACGAAAATGGTGATATTATGGTTTTAGACACAGGTAGGTAATTTTGAAGTTCTAAAAAAGTCATTTTAGTTAATTTTAAGTATTCAATTTGTTACAAAAATACAATAAAATGTCGTGTAATTAGAACATCGCGAAATGACAGTGTGATAGTGATTATTATTGCTAATTTGTGTTTTTTTTTCAGATACTAATACAAGTTTTTTTATACCAGAAACCCAGATTGAGTTCATGCAAACAAATGTAGGTAAACTTCTTTTTTAAAATAGTTAGATATTTAGGGGAATGTTTAGGTGGTAAATGGGAAAAGGAAAGCAACAATGAATTGCGTTTATGTTAGTTAGTTTTTCTGCATGAGAATTTTCAATTCTATAAACACCAAATGAGTTTTCCATTAACAGTACATATTGAGAGTATTGTTAAAACTCGTGTTAAAAGGAGGAACTGAATAGAGCTTTTATAATACTTTAGTTTTAAAATTCTATATATTATGTTTATAGAAAGTTATTTTAAAATTAGTTTTTGTTGCAGAATCCAACTGTTGAATCTGAAATTGTGCCCATAGAAAATGATGTGGACAGTGAGGCAGAAGAAGATGCGAAAGAAATGAGTAAATGGGCGCATGAGGATATACTCCTCCTAATACACTTATACAAAAAGTATGAAAAATTATTTGAATCGGGTATTAAAAAAAAAGTTTGGCAAAAAATAACAAATGAAATAAATGGTAAATCAAAGAAAAAAAAAGATATAATAAATGTGGAAAATAAGTGGAAATCGCTAAAGAGAACATATAAAAATATAAAAATAAAATCAGCACAAAGTGGATCTCAAAGAAAACATTGGGAATATTTTTCAGTTATGGATGAAATATTGGGTCTTAGACCTGAAATAAGCCCACAGGTAGTAGCGAGCAGCTCAAGTGGTGTAATTAAACATTCCCAACCAGTCAACTCTACAATAGATGAAGCCACTGAACCTAGCACATCAGATACTAATAGCACTCCTCGTAGCACTCGTAACAAAAGAGACTATGAAGATAGTTCAGAACAAGAAGATGACAGAGCAAAGAATTTTTTTAAGAAGAAAAGTAATTGTCCAAATGTTACTGATAGGCACAAGGAGAAAATGAGGAGGCAAGATAAAATTTTAGACTTATTTGAAAAGATGGTCGACAAAATGTGAACTTCACATATCACATTCACACACCAAATTTAAATAAAATATCTTTGCGATTTCAAAGTTTTCATATTTCTTTTGTCCCATCGTTAAAACATTTTATATTTTGAAAACGAGTAGTTTAGGTTTATACAGAACAATGTCTTGTTAAAATAAACCAAGGAATAACCCTCTATTAAAAATTAAACATGTACTTTGTAAATCTCACATTAGGTTAAATTTTAAATAATTAACGTTTGTTTATTTAGGAATTAAAATTTAGGAAAAAGTAGGAATTAAGTTTTGATTCTGTTATTTCCTTATGGACGTTCTAATTTATTAGATTGCTTAAAAGCAGTTTGTTGCAACAAACATATTTTGTTGCATCATTTATTTTTTTTAATGTTTAACAACTGTACCTTGATTTTAGTTTTTTTTAAACGATTTAGCTAGTTTAAACTAATTGTATGTATCTGCAAAATGCATTATTTTGTTGAATAAAGAACAAGCTATTATTTATAATTTTCTATCATTTTATTTATTCATTAAAATACAAATTATACAAAGTAGTATAAGAACCAAGTGGTATCAGTGTAAAAAAAAAAAATGGAATAATCTGAAATAAAGAAGTTATTGCCAATAGTATAAAACAATGACTACTCCGGATTTTATTGTAGGGCAAAATGGAAATCACAGATAATTTAAATTAATCGATTTACAAATTTTTTACCGGTAAGTTAACCCTAGCAGAAATCTAAAAAAATATATAAAATTTACTGAACAGGGAAAGGGCATCATGACACTATTTAAAAATTATAAATCTACAAATTACGAAGAAGCAACACATTAACGATTTCGCTCCTCTTAAGCTGAGCTTGTCGATTTTCTTCTGGTACATTAATGTCCTTTTCATTCCTAGGGTTTCTCAGTCTTTCTCGTAATATTTCCTCGTTTAGATTTCCAGTATCATGAAACTCGTCATCGTTTAAAATACATATATTATGTAGAATTGAAGCAGTCAAGATTATTGTTACAGTATTTTCGAGAATAATAGTAATATCAAAACACTTGTGTTTTTGAGGTTATGTTAATTTTTACGATACACCAACCCGTTTTTTAACTCGTAGATGCACGGATTCGACACCGTCACATTTCAATTTGTACCGACACCGCACCACACCGTACCGACACCACCATTCCGAACTCGCTTCTGGTAGGATAGCGTTTTGTATGCATTGTTTTGCTCTAGACACAACATCAAAATACTTGTTTTCGAATGATTCATGTTCGTTTAATTGTGCCTCTGAACTATCGATAGTTTCTATTGCTAACTGTGTTTTTTTAAATTCAGACCATGTTTCTTCTAATTTTGTTAAACGTAATCCCAATTCTGTGAAATTATTATTGTCTTCAAAGTTACTTACAAATTTTGCAAATCTAGTTAACTGTGATTTTAAAGAAGCACGCTTTGTAATCAAACTTTTTAATTCAGCCATTTCAGCCTCTGCCATGATGTATTTACTTTTTATGATTGATTTGATAACTTAAACCTAATGTTAATATTTATTTTCGTTTTTAATTGTGACTGAAATTTGGTATATTAAAATGTTACTTTTTATTTACGTAAAAAACTAAATAAAAAACCGTCTACCATTCAAAACAAAGATAGAAGTTTTGGTTATGATAAGTGTGAAAAGGATAGACCTACTTGTTTATGTCTGCACCGTGATGCAATAATGATGCAATTGTTGGTGACTTTATTCTTGACCTTGATGTTTTTGCGTCTTCTTGCTTGTTTGTAAATTACGATTTTTCTACTTCCTGAAATGTTTTTCGTGATTCCGATGATTTGATGAATATGTTGAATGTAATGCTTTACTTGCTTGTTATGCTTGATGTTTAACTTCTTGTTTGCTTGTTCTGTTCACTTTATTTCTTGATTAAAGTGTTGAAATTGTTATTTTATGTTTATGCACCGATTCTAACCGTTTTTTTGTTATTTTGCACGAAGGACCATGTAATGAACCATGCTAGGGTTCTTGTAAGTAATGATACACGTTTTGATAAAACTCTGCTTGCTTTATTGTTAAAAATGCTTACTGACAGGTGTTCACTCTTTCGAGTTGCATGTTACAAATCACAATGAATAATGAATAAAAGTTCGGTGGAACGCCAAACAAAAGACAAAAATGAGGCATGCGCAGTATGCACAATTTACGACTTTAGTTAGTTTACATGATAGACTTAAACAGCTGACTAAGTACATAACAATTACTAAAATATTATTAATTACTGTTTCCATGAAATTTATCTACTAAATAAATGCAAGAAGAAATGGAAAACCAGTGTAAATGGCAAAACTTAAAAAATGCGTCTTCGCCTTTTAATATGTAATTTTAAAATAAGAGAAGGGAAAATAAACAGCATTTTAGTTAATATTATTTATTGCCGAATCACATTGTAACAATTACATTATAATTAGTATTGTTATAGCTAGATGACAAATATTCTAACAAATTGAATTAAAATATATTAATAAACTTTAGTCAAACGAACTACCAAAAGGCTATTACTTTATCTTAAAACAAGTATCACAATATTAAATATGTAGATATTCTTTTGATATCACTCGGTAAAATTAAAACGGTTGGTAGGCTTTTTTAACGTAACTAAATAATTTATCACTACAAACAGTAGCATCAGAAGTCAATAATGAATTTCATAACTCTATCAAAATAAAAACTATCATTTGCTTTGCAGGTATATAAAAAAAGAAAATAATTGATCTAAAGAGAAAAATCAATTCCATAGTAATGAAATAAATCATAAAAACAACATTTTTTTCTAAGACAGATCAAAAAATAAATATTATATACTTCCTGTAAAAAAAAAGTAATACTCTAAATTATTTCATTACTGCGTGCAGACTAGCTGCACTGTTCTAATGTCAAACAACATAAAATCAAAAATCATAAAATGAATTGAAAATATAACAAAATTAAATCATAAATAAACTTCTTATAGAGCGGTTCCTCGCGTATGACTGCTTGCGTAAGATTGTACATGAAACAAAAAATATATATATCGACGCTTAAGAAACAATACCTCATATCTTCATTTTTGCCAGAACTTGATTTAAGATTTTAAATTGATATCCACTCCTATGTCCAACAGTTCCCTATAGCTTGTATCTCCAAAATTAATACTGATACTTACAACTTAGTTCAATGAATACCTCGTTAGTTTTTCGTTTCTTGTAAAATTGCTAATTTGGAGATAAGAGGTATTGTTTCTTGAGCATCATATGTAGATTAGTCATAATCAGGTAGTCACAGCCAGGTATATACTCAAAGTTTAGTGCAGAATTTAAACAAAAATAAGTCGAAAAATAGTGAAAGAACAAAAAAATAAAAAATTAAGTAGCTTTAAATTTTTTAATTTTTCTGATGTGACACTGATTCTCTTAAAACCTTTTTTTTTTCTCGCAAATATTTATAAATTGTCAATTGGACACATTTATCAATAATTGTTTGTTGACAGTTACGCTGATTGCAAAACTGAAAAGAGTTTAAAACAGGAATATCATAACCTTCCTATGATATCTGAAGCTGTTATAAGCTGACATGTTCAATATTTATTATGTAATTTTATAATCTAAAATAAACTAGAAACACAAATTTTTAAATGTTAAAGAAATTAGATCAGAAATCGCAGGCAGCAATTAAAAAAAAAAAAGAAATGTACTATTTTCTGAGAATAATTTTTATGGACAGAAAAAAATTAAATGAGTGCATAAAATAAATTGCTGAAGAAATACTTAAAATGCCCACAAAAATTTACTAAAAATATATATCTACTATTAAAGACAATATATGACTCGAGACAAATTAAAATACCAAGATATGATAGGTACTTACTCTATTAAAAATTAAATGTTGCTAGTTCTTGTTGATTTTCAAACATTAAAATTTTGTTATTACGTACCGATCGTAGAATTACCTCTTTTCATGGTTGGTTACCTTCCTCTAAAATCGATTCACTCCATTATCACTTTAGCCTGTATCATACTTCCTAAAACAACATAAATTATATACTTATAGGATTATAGTAAATATTGTAAGTAAATATTGTATTTTAAGATCTAAAATCACTGTAAGGCAACCATCTTTTATGGAATTGAAATTGGTGGTGTCAGACTGTGCTATACCATGCAAGCATACTTAAACAAAAAAATAAAAAAGGTTAAGCACCTAATTTGACAACTACAAAATAATCCAATTTGCTTATATGCTTACTGATAAACAATAGAATCCCTCATAGTTAATGACCGACGCAGTTGCCCGCAGTTGATTCTGTCTGTCGATAAATTATGTGGAGAAGTGGGTCTTTTCATTATAGTTATTTATATTATAAAGATGACAAGAAAATATTTTTTATTTAAAAACTGAGATAAAATTACGTTATGAAAAAATCAATACCTACATAATGAGAATATTTCTTGATCATATCAGGATGATCACTTTACCCAGTGTGGCAAATATAATATACACAAATCTGTGTTAATTTGTCTGTATAATAATATAAAAATAAATATAATTCAAACATAAGTAATAGTGAATCGACTTGTTTCATATGATAGATATACTAATGGATAAATGTAACTTTGCAACTAGTCACAGGCGAGATACATTTTAACATAATATATTAACAATATATTATACATACTACGGATCGATTTTAGAAATATTAAAATATATTATTTTTATCTACATATCGATACCCGAGTTCCATACTGTAACAACTAAAAAACAACAGTTTGGAGAAAAACTGATTGAAAAATTCGCAAAATATAATTTATCTTGTAGCAAATAAAACTCACTACATAAGAACCATATATTTGGAATAATGCTTTCAAGTCACATTGATTGTCAGATTAACTAACTAAAATACAAATTCCCCCTATGATAGTGATTTAATTGACATTTGATTGGAGTTGTTACCCTATTGCACTCAGTATATGTGCAACTTTCAATAAGAAATAAAGCAACAATATAAAATAATTCAACTAATTATTATAATGATAGAGGAAATCATTTATTTTAATATTATAAACAAATAACGTTAAATACAAAATGAAAAAATATGAAAAAAATTAAAAATTTACTACTCATCAGTATCAGTATCTGGTTCCGAAACTGCATTGCAAGTCTCAAGATTCTCATAGAACGGCCAATGCACTTCTTTTATTGCATTTTCTTTGCACATTTCAAGGAGGTGCTGTTTTTTTCCAGCTGATATTGGGGGTGGTCTACTATAAGCCGGGGTTAGTTCTACATCAGTAACAGGGTTGGACCGCAAACTTTTTTTTAATTTTAATCTGTTTGTACGTCAACTGATCGTAGGAAGTTTTGTAAAAAATAATTTGGGGATGATCTTTCTCAACCCTAATTATTTTGACGGCCCTCCAAATCACTTTTTCTTTGTCAGTATTCTGTGAAAAATTATTTCCAATTTTTTGGAAGAAGTTTTTTAAAATCAAAGATGTCGTTAGTGCTGACTTCGTCTACTATGTAGGGATTTCCGCGTTTTTTTGCATTTCGGACCACAACAGACCAGTGAGAAGGAACGTATATTGGTCCACCCTTCAATACTCTCTTCTTCTCACGTTCAATTGAAGCGTGCATACTATCACCCTCGTTTTGTGTATGGCCTACTATTAAGAACTTATGTGTTATACTTTTTATATTTTCAAACTTCTGAGTGCAGTACAAGTACATACCGAATACAAATTTGTTCTTATTTTGACCAACACAGTTGTCCGAATAAAATACTAAGTTTTCGTTTTCATTGTTTGTTATGAATTTGAAAACGCAACTGCATATTTCATTAGCACCTCGTTTGGCAGTGCCCTCGTGCCATAAATAACAATATCCTTTTTTATTTTTTACGTCATAGATTGTAAAGTTATAAGTGGCGAGTTTTTTTTTATAATAGAAGGAATTGACATCACCAGATGGAGTAGGTAAAACTGATTGGAGATCGTAACAATACACTTCTATTTCATCACTTTCAACATCCTTACTCTTCTCAATTCTACTTAATTCTTTTTCTTTGATATGTTTCTCAAATCTCTCTTTGATATTTTCTTTTGTTTCTTGGTTTGCATTCTTAAGGTTTTCACACAATGCACATTGGTCCTTTTTCGGTGTGTGAAAACCTATGTTTGTTTCGCTGTTGAGAATGTGTCTGTATGTTGTCAGTTTAGCATATTCCTTGTGATTACTTTTGCATCGTTCAACGTAAAGCCGATATAAAGTCTGGATATTCAAACTACCATCTATGTACATTTTATTGGTTCTTGCTCGACAATAATGCGAGCTGACTGTAGGAAATGACTTGATATGATTTCTTATGTCATTCTTTACTTCTTCTGGAATCCTATCCTTGTTTGATTTTCCTCTTTGGTCCGAATTTACCATTCCTTGGTTACCTGTTTTCTTAGTTGTGGTGAAGATCACTCGATTATTAATACCTAGTGTGTTTTTAAAATAGGTTTTACAAACTTGCATTTGTTTATTTTCGATGATAAAAGTGTATTTGAAATTCTTGGATCGATTACTTCCTGATTTAGCATTTCGATAGGTAGGATTTATTTCTGTCATGCAAGAATTTATATACACTCTCTGCTTATCAATATTACCCAGCTGCCAGTAGTAATCAAACACAGCTTTTCGTTCCTCAGTCGATATTTTCGAGAAACATTTTAGTCGACATTTTTCTGGACACACTTCTCTCATTTTCCGTTCGCATACCGTTTTTCCCTTAGCACATATATTCCTGGCCCAAATTTCTCTTTTTTTTTTCCGAATATTCTTTTTCCACGCTTCACAATTTCTTAGTCTCTTTCTAGTTAACTTTTTATTATTTTCCTTATTTTCATGCTGCAATTCTATGGAATTCTTGTTCTCTTGAATATTCACATCTGTTTCATCAGCTAGACTGGTGGTGTCATTGCTGGAACTTTCATCATCAGAAGGAATAAAATTTCTATCAACGAGACTGTCATCACTATCAAAAACTTGATCTGAGCAACGATCACTGTCAGAAAATACGTTTTGAGCTCCTTCATAATTAATCGGTGCTGTGCTCGAAATATTATCAGAACTGAAATTTACACACTCCAGATTTTTAAAACTTAACACCGGCTGGTCATTCTCGAAGTTATCTTGGTGCATTTCCTCCTCTAACAAACTTGAATTAGCAATGATACACACAGCATCAAACTTCCTTGTTTCTATACCTGTGTTTCCAGAATTAGCCGGTCCTGTGCTCGGCATTTCATTATTAGGGATGGCAGTAAAAATAAAATAATCGATTAATCGATCATTTGATTAATCGAATAATACTAATCGACTTTCGATTAAAATCGATAGAAAATAATCGATTAATTAATCATTCGATTAATCGGATATTGATACTTATATTTTTAAAATACTATGCACAAAATTTATTAAATTTTAATAGGCATAGAATTAATGGATAGAAGAAAATAAATAGGTGAAAATTATTATTATTTATTACATAACTGACATTCAAATTACTAATAATAGTAATAATTATTTTTTTAGCCACGAGTTCAAAAATAAAAGTTTCAGTCTCTTTGTAGTAAGTCTATTCCTCTTCTCCGTAGCTGTTGCCCGAGCTTTTGAGAACAATCTCTCAGATGGTACAGATGTACCAACGAGGTGACAGTATTTTTTTGAGAGAGCGTGCAGCTTAGGGTAAACTGTACTCATTTCATCCTAGGGTCTTGTTTTAAACCAATAACTGGCGCGTTTAAATAAAACGACAGCTCATCTTGAAGACCTTGAGGTTGAGTCGTTGCATCATTGTTCTTCCTCCTCTTTTTGTGGACTAGATTTTTTATGGGTGGCCCACAAATCGAATTCTTCGTCTCCTGACGCAGAAGTTTTGCTAGAACTCCAATCGCGAAGTCGAAGTAGTAAATCAAATAAAATTTGATCTACTTCACGCTCATTGACCTACGACTAGTTGATATAAAAAATAACCAAAAAGAAATTTCGATTAATATGAAATTAATCGATTAATTACCGATTAATTGAAATAAAAAATATCATATGATTAATCGATTAATCGAAACAAATTAATCGATTTTTCATTCATTTAATTAAATCGCTGCCATCCCTATTCATTATCACAAATGAAATTTACACACTCCAGATTTTGAATACTCACAATAATTAATTGATAATCGTAAAAATCAGACAATTACTGTGTAACATTGAGGAAAGTGAAATACAAGAATTATTGGTGTCAGTTATTTACTTCTCAGAGACAATAATAGTTAAAATGATTCAATAAAATGCAAAATATAATTTTCAAAAAATGTATAGGTTAGAATTTTTTTTGTTTTAATTTATACATTGAAATTACTCACCATGACTGCATTTTCCGTGTTTGACTTATTCTCACTTGCTATTCGAGCTATGTATTGCGTTCTAGACTCGAAAGGCCTCCTATTAGACACTGTTTTGATATGATTTCCACTCATTTTCACGTAACGTTTTAACAAGATCGCAAACTGCTTTCAAACTTGTCACAGAACTGTAGGGTTATAGAGTAATAAGTCAAGTTGTTACTGTATTACCGGAAACATTTCATTTGCTGTTACAAAAATATAAATTCCATACTGTAACAAGTAGAGTTGTTACTCTGTGGGTTTAGAAGATTTCATAATGCCAAACAGTAACTAGCTCATTCTAGTGGCTATATTGTAAATTAAGAGTTGTTTCTTTATTTCACAACATAAATTGGACTATTATGATTCGAACTGGAGGAATAACTCGAAAATCAGAATTTTTGAGTTGTTACAGTATGGAACTCGGGTATCGATATGTAAATTAAGTTAAATAGAATATTTTATTTATTATGTAAATACATGCAGTTTCTTCATTAAACAAATTATCACATAGTTTCATGTATAAAAAATATTACCACTTACCCCATAAGTACAAATAAAAGACAAATCCAGAATTTATAGAACTTTGAAAACTTCACCGGCTCTGTCATCGAAAGGTTACTGACCTCTATGACCTATAAAATATTTAAGACAATTTCGATTAGAATTCACCATATAAATAAGGAAATTATTTAAGTCAGCGACTACAGTGTATTTTAATCACTAATTTTGCAATAATTAATAATAATAAAACCGAGTCTAAAATTAAAACCTAATGGACGAACTGAAGGTTTTGTGGAATTTAAGACTTTTTTTATATTACATACATAAAACATCAATAGGTACCATAAAAATATTTTTCTAACGATTTGTATTATTTCCCTCACCCCAATAACACTCTGAACGGTTTGGAGTATAGTACACGTCATTTTTTATAATAAGAACAATTTTTTTCCTTATAAAAAGCTTTGTATTTGGGACAACGCCATTACATCATAAAAAAATGTATGTGAAAATAGCGACACGTTTCAGATCAGATCAGATAGTGTCTAAAGTACCCCTGCGAGATACCACAAACCAATTATACCGATACACTCTACACATCATCAAATGTTCATTGCACATTGTCATATCCTGTGCAAATATTCCTACTACCCTTAAATAAGTTAATAAGATTGCATTCTTCAATAACATTAAGAATTATTCCTTGCCCTAAAAATTTATGGGTTATTGTAACCATAATCCAATGTAAAAGGCACCCTATTTAAAACTTACTCTTTTCCACCCAAAATTTATAGGGCAAGGAATAATTCTTAATGTTATTGAAGAATGCAATCTTATTAATTTATTTAAGGGTAGTTAGGGATGTTCGTACAAGATATGACAATGTGCAATGAGCATATGCTGATGTGTAGATTTGTGCAATAATACCACCTAACCTAACCTAATACCTGTTCCTCTCCTTTCCTGGCAAAGATAATTGCTTATACCTTCTCGTTGGTCCTTGCTGAACAATAACATATTTAAAGATATAATCCATTTCTTTAATTACTTTATCGACTACATGAGCAACTTCCCTAAAAATGATCCGATCTGGTTCTAAACTGAACGCTAGTTATACAATGTCGTATCTTTAGACACAACAGAATAGAATCGCACCTAACTTCGTGACTATGAATGATTTTACAGCATTTTTCATGCATTTTCGTATTTAAAACATGGTTTTTAATGTGTAAAACATTATATTTCTGTACAAGATAAAAGTAACATCGTCTTCTAAGCATTAAAATAGTACAATTAGTAACAGTGTTAAATATATCACAATAAAAAGAGATGTGTGAAAACGCAATTTTTTTTTATTTTTTTTTCTCCGGCGAAAAAAAACTTCATATTCGTGTTCAGCGCACCTTATTTTGGGGGGTAGAAAAATTGTCAGGAAAATTTAAGCATCTTATCATATTCTAAATAATTACCGTCATTGTAAATGACGATCGGTTCCCTAACTTCGAGAAAGCTACAATCTTTATTGGTAGCAAAAAAGTTCACAAATTAAATATTTCAAATAAAGCGACTCTTTAGTTGCTTCACTTATACCAATATATTCTGCTTCTGACGAAGATAAAGCAACGGTTTTTTGTTTTTGACATTCCCATGATATGGGCGCACTAGCTAATGAAAAGATCCCAGCTAACATGCTAACGTCAGAATCACGTATTTTTAAGGTCATTTACCAGTCATTGACGTCAATGACCAATAATATGACGTCATAGTCACGTCATAAAATATGACGAATCTACGACGTCACAAAATTGACGTCTATATGACATACATTAATGGTGCTTCGATATATGAGTATATAACGTCATTATGTAAACGTCTATATGACGTAGATTATTGGTGTATTGATATAGCAAACCACCATAAGGCCATTGTCAGCTTAAATAATTAGTTTACTTAATATACACTATGTAACTACATATAATGTAATTATTTAGAATTTTTACGAAAGGCGTTTTTAAGGAGCACATCATATATTTTCGGTTCTATAGGTATTAACATAAACAAAATATAAAAAATAAAATGCTAACTTCATTTTACTACAATTTATCAATACTAATTTTTTTAAACTTACGTAAAATTGGTGGTACATTGTCATTTCAATAATCAACATCATGGGATACATGCATATACTCTGGAACTGAATTTCACGTCATGCCACCAATGTATAAAACATACCGCATGTTCCTAAATTCAACATTTAGATGTGGTGAATCTCAACAACCTATTCTCACTGATTGGTTTGAAAAATTCTACATTCTGATTGGTTCTACACGGAATCCACCACCGAGGTCCACCTCGATCTACCACACCAAAATGTTGAATTTAAAAGCACGCGCATAACTCAATGCGTCATGGAGGATGCTCTCTGAGGTCGCTCCCGTGAAAGAAAGATAAATTAAAACAGAATGACGTAGTGCAATAAAGCAGAGATCTTATATAACGGTTTTTGCGATAAAGAAATTATCTACCAATCTTGTGACGTCAGGTTGTCACTAGTTAAAAACACACTATCATTTATTTGTCAATCTTTTTAATTTTACGTGATTGATGTCCGGAGTCTCTGGTCCGGATTAAATGTGTCAAATACAAATATAAAATATTTAAAAGAATAAGAAATGTATCATGTGCGAGTCTGTCGGTGACAACATGACATCACAAGATCGACTTTTGGAATCATGTCTATTTATATTCTTGATTCCCGTCTCCATGGTCGATCTGTTCTATATATATTCATCTATGCCTGTTCTGTTGTTGTAACCGACGCCATTTATGGTTATTATACGTTCTGCAATTTATGCTTCGCCAATTCAAAAAAAGTTCATAAAATCAAATGTGATAAAATCATCTAGGTGATGCACAGTGTCTTGTTAGTAGGATTAGTTTTCGGTAAGTAGAATTGTGTGAGCTTCATGGATCAGCGCATAACCTATACCTGCATGCTAATGCACGTGTAAACATTTGTAGCTTGGGTTTCTCTGTTGTTTTCGTATAAAATGGCGTTTCAAGGGGTAGAATTTAATAATGATGAGGGCATCGCCGTTATTCGCACTGCGTGGCTAACCCCACGGAAGAAGCACGTTTTATGGCCCCCCTTACCAACAACAAAGCCGGTATAATCAAGCCTTAAAGGATAATGAGGAACCTGCAGACTCATGGAAGTCATATGGGATTTGCCGTAGCTTTTTTGTCACTGGTATGGTGATACATAATGTATCTTCATGTTGACTAGAAATTGCATGCAAACCATCATTTAATGATGAGTCCTTACCTACCTATACCATGCATGGTGTCATAGCTTTATTAATGAATAATTATGTATTTTAAAATTCATTTACAATGCAATTTTCAGATGATTTGAATCGAGCACAAAGAAAAATTAAATATACGTTAGTAACGTCTGATCTTCCATCAGATTCTGATGAGACACCGAATGAGGATAAGCAGATAATTTCAAACAAGAGAGCAAGACGCCCTGTACGTCGGTTGTCCTATGACTATGGAAGTAGCGATGAAAATGAAGAACCCCCATGCAATAAATATCCTCGACCACCAAAATTAAATCAGTCTTTTCATAAATCGGATGAAGGTATACAGAATTTAAGAGAGTAGTATTTGAATTGTTTATTAGAACAACTTTCTTTTTAGGTGAAGGGGTTCATGGATGTACACAAAGTCCAATAATTCTAAACAACCAACCAAGTACAAGTACCCCTAGTATAAGCAACTTAACCTCAAAAAGCCCCTTGGTTTGCAGAACAACGACTGATGTAACGGTTTGCAGAACACCAACTCCTACTACAAATATAGACTATTCTGCTGGAACTTCAGGTTCAAGTAAGATTTTTATCGCTTAAAGTTTTTTGCATGTTTTTTGTTATGGCCCATTTTAAAATTTCAGTATTCAACAAGAAACTTTTGGGTTTGCTCGGGCATATTAATGAGCAAAATAGACAGATACTAGAGTTGTTGAAAAAAGGACAGCAAGGTCAATTACCCTCACAGTGCCACCCGCTTCCAGAGCTACCAGTTAAGATCCCGGTAATAAATTATGAGAACTTACAAATCCTCGAAGCTCACTTAGAAAACAACGAGAATTTAACTGCTCTGGTAAAAATTCATTTATATTTATATTAAATTTTAATAAACCAGTTTTTATTTTAGGCTTTATACTTTTCAACTTTGGGAGGAGAAGATTTAACGACCAAAACAAATCACATTTTAAGGCGTTTACTTAATAACCAATTGGCTAGTGAATATAATTTTTTTTGGGAAAAGATCTAATAAGAAACCATTTAAAGATCTCTTGGCAAAGAAAGCAGTTGTTCGTAAGTCTACAAAATAATTTTTTTGTTTATTTAATTTATTTTTTTTTCTCTATAGAGGCCGTCCAAGCAAATTCACAGTTTACTGAAAAACAAATTGATGATGCCATTAAAATATGGTTGAAACATGCTCCCCAATGTGTGAAGCTGGAAAACAAAAACCAGGGACCTCAGAATCAAAATAGCCAGTGAGTTATTTTTAAATTTATTTATTTTGTAATTTGCCAAGAACAAATATATCCTCGAATAATATACTTAATAGTTATTAGTTACTTATACTATAGTTATATTTGTTTATCCTATTAACTTAAAACATTAATATGTCTTGGAACAAACTAAATATCAAATGCCTTGTGAGTAAAAGGCAAAATCAAAGAAGAATTGCAAAATCTGTGCAGAATTCTATTATCGTGTGAAAACGAAGCTAGGCAAAATGTTCATCCTATAGTGGAACCAAATAATGATTATAATCCTGTTATTGCAGAGAACATAATTGTAAATGCTCCTGCTGAAAATTATATTCCATATTTAAATAACGAACAAGAGCCCGACAGGGAGTCTATTTGTGCGGATTCTGAGAAAACTAATCATGATATACAGGGTGAGTTTTAAATGCGTAGTTATATTTTAACCCTCAATATATTTCGTCGAGTACAATTGATTGGCACTGTTAAAAAATTTTTTTAAACAAAAAAAAATTTTGAATTTCTGATAATTTTTTCGTCCTCCGGCAACCGACATTTTGATGGTCACTGGATATCTGTGTAAACACCGTTCATAGAAATTACGTAACTCAAGGCAGTGTTGCCACTGTCAGCGTTCCGCACAAATCTATTTTAAATTAGTACACATCTGGTAATTTGGTTTCACTTTACTAAAAATGAAACAAAATTGAAAATAATCATTTTATAAAGAAGCATATACTTTAAAGAACGGAAAGGTAGATTGGTTTACTTAACACGTAGCACAGAAACATCAGTTGCGAGTACTGAAATAACGCAGACTTAGGACTACATACCCGACGATGTCCGTGAAAATAAACAAACTATAATAAAGGGCAAGGAAAAAATGTAGTAAAAATAAACAAACTATAATAAAGTGCAAGCAAAAAATGTAATCTTCATATAAATCTTACTAACGAACTAAAAAATACTTATTTTAAAAAAAAAAATAAATAAGTTTGAGATTCGAACCCACGTGCTAGGCGAGTATATTCTCTGTCGTCTAACAAGTTCCTTGCTGACAATTCGTATAATGCGAGGTTATAAGTTGTCTGTCTCACTTTTGAGAGAAACTGATTGGTTCCATGAATCAATCAAACGTCCAAGTCTGGTGGGACAGGACCGTATTCAGATAATTTAATATTTTTGCAATAATGAATTAAATATGATTACTCACTTAAATTATTAATTGCTATAACCCATCCACAATAGAATTATTTTTTGCCCAGTTTAGCCAACAACAAAAATTTTAAATAATATTATTGTTGCCCAGCAAGTACCATGTGGAGGTATGAGCTTTACCTGCCAGGAAGGAAGTGGTTGGGGTGTTAGTTTGGGTGAGGCTATGTTAGTAAAATTAACAATAAATTCTGAAAACAAAAACTTAAACTCATTAATAAATAAATTAAACTATAAAAAATTCTAATACTGAAATAAATAATAAAAAATTGGCATTCTGCACGTACCTAATTGAAATAAAATAATCTCTTGTATAAATAATCCACATACCCTGGTACACAGCAAAAATAAATCACTAATAATAAACAATAATTAAAAACACACGACTAAAACACACACTAATAACTATTAAATAATATCACAGTTTCCGAGAATAACACTAATCACTAATAAAAATATCACACACAATGTCACAACTTTACTCGTTGCAATCTTCCCACGGACGAAACATTAATTGTTACGATGGCAGCTGGTGGATTTAGGTTATATCATATCTCAGTATTGGAGCATGGAACCCAAGCAATATTTTAAGGCACGACTACCAGTACTGAACGAAGAAGTTTTGCAAAAAAATTGAAAAAGAAATTGAGAAAAAAAGTTACAAAAATGCGCTGCCGATCCAGATTATTTCTAGACCATTAGTAAAATATTTGGAAACTATTTTTTTTCGTAATCAGAAGGAAAATTTATCTCCCAGTTTTTTTGTTGTTTTCGAAAATTTTGATTTTTTGTAAAGTTATGACAATTTGAAATTTACACAATGAAGAATTTAAATTTTAAAATGTCATAACTACAAAAAATCACAATTTTCGAAAAAAACGGGGTGATAAATTTTTTTTCTGACTAGGAAAAAAAATAGTTTGCAAATATTTTACTAATGGCCTAGAAGTAACTTTTCCTCAATTTTTTTTAAAATTTTTTTTTTGCAAAACTTTCATTCAGTACTGGTAGTCGTGCCTTAAAATAATGTTTGGATTCCATGCTCCAATATTGAGATATGGTTTAGCCTAAATCCACCAGCCACCACTGAATTGTTATCACTGCACTTGTAAACACGAACTACAACTACAATTGATACAATTTAGAGGTTAGCAGCAGTAACAGTTTTGTTTTAGTTTTCAGCATTATTTTAATTATATAGTATTCTTCTCGGTATTTTTTTGTCATTATAATGCCATAAAACGGTTTTATGTATACAACATAATAATATATTAATTATATTGTAGACCTACAACAAGAAACAAAACATTTTGACTCCTAATTTCTTTGCAAGAACTAAAAAATAAGGTATTTAGGAAAGTTTTAGCTTTATATTTATTTTTTTTATTTAACTAGATGTAATCTTTTGTGTGTCAAATATAAGATGCTTTTTTTGTAGGTTTTTTTTGGGTATATTTCTTTAAATAACACAATAAAGAACATCCAGACTATTTAAATATTTTTATTAAAACCATATTATTTTGGCTTCTAAAATATAATTCAAATAAAAAAATTAGTATTGAAAATAAAGTGATTTTATTGAAAAAAAAACAACAATTTTTATATTAGCTAACCTATGCATTGTGTATTTTAAATAATAGATAGTACTCTATAAACCTATGTATCAATATAATTAAAAAAACAAAGTTTCTAACAATCATTTATTTAAATGTGCATCTTATTATAAAAAATAGTGTACTTATATAAAATAATATATACATTATCGTCCTTTAAATAATATTAATTTATTATAAACAGATCTCATGCTTCTACTTCTATCAAACATATTGCTGTTATAATGGTGAATTCTAATTTTAAAATATAGAGATATTAATTTAATTAAATTGCTATAGTGACAGGTAAATGCAGTCTGTTCTTTAAAATGATTATTTAGGTTTTTAAATAAGTTTTGATTAATTAACAAATCTAACAATTTTATGTTTAATAAATTGACATTTATTAAATTATTTCTTTTATTTATATAAATTTTAAAGATTTTCTCTGAAGTTCGACATATAAATATTACATCTTCAGAGGGATACGAGAGTTGACCTCTGTCTTTCTGATTTATAAAGGACGTAAGAAAGTCAGCTCTGTCCCCTAACAATGCTTCTACACATTCTTCACATTTTAGAATTTTCAAGAGTTTGGTTACAATATAACCCCCTACATAAATAAGAATTTCATTTTTAAATTCTGATATTTCTATATTTAGAATGTGGTAATACATGTCATCATCCATTTCTGGTTCGTTTATATCTTCTGCTATTCGCTGTCTACCACACGATTTATTAATAATATCAGAAGGAGATAAAACTGAAATTGTTTCCAATGGAATACAATTTTCTCTAAAAGAATCTCTCAATTTAAGGTGTACAAGCATTTTCTTATACGCGACTTTAAATTGTTTAGCTGTTGGGTTGTTGTTACAACCCCCCATTGCCCTGATTTGCCCAAAAAAAAGTTCAACATGATCCTGGCTAATTTTGTAAGTAGGAATATACAACAATAATTGATTTTCTTCAATAATATTGTTATAGAGAAATTTTATACTTTCGATACAAAACAACAATCCTATTACCCCCATTTTTCTTACACTCTCACAAACAGGTTTGCCGATCGCTAATTCCAAAGATTTAAAATAATCTGCTGTTTCTGACAAAAATTTATTAAAACCCTCAAAATTTTGTTTGTTAACAGGCTGTTTGTAACCATACTGATACATATTTCTGGAATTCAAGATGTCAAATAAGTTATTAATACATCTAATAAATTTTACTGTAGCTTCACAATCTTTAAACTGCTCTAATTTTAAAGTTTCGTTTAAAAACTCCAAAGCATGTGCTACAAAAGTACTGAATAGTTGGGTGGCTAATTTAACTTTCATTTTTTTGTTTTTAAAGAATATATGTGATTTTCTCAATTTATTAGCTAAATGAACACCCTGTTCATCTTGCAATTTCATTAATTTTACTAAATATTCCCACTGAATAATATCACCCTTATCAATAATATTTTTTTATCTCCTAACAAATTTCTTAACAATTTAATCATATGACAGGGGTAAAAAAAGACTGCAATTCTTCTGCCACAACTGGGATCAACAAATGTAGATTGTATATTTTTGGGATCAAAATTACACCCTAACTGTTTGGCCAACGTAGCATTGTTCGTAGCTCCATCAAAACATATTGAAACCAACAGTAGCCCCGTTTCATTGACTAACTTTAGACACTGTAGCACTAATTTTTTTTTTGTTGACCGGTTAAACTATCTATTAAAAAATATCCAAGAGAAAGCTTCCATGACTCATTAATGCAAACTAGCATGAACACGAGTGCATCCTTGGCTACAGGATGACTGTCAGTTTCTACTCCAAAATCTACAAATCCGTAATACTTCGTTCCATCCCACTCCACATGCTGACGAATTGCCATTTCGTCTATAGTTAAGCTGCAAATAAGTTTATAATCTGTATTCTGTCCTTTGATTTTTAATAGGTCGAAAACTTCTGCTGTAAATCCGGCCTCGCCATTTATATTTTTGTACCACCTCGATATAGTCTTTGGGTGAGGAAGAGCCGAATTAAAAGTATTACGAACAAAATTGTAGGCCTTAACAGAATAATAAAGAAGAGTTAATGAAAAGGCTTTAAGCTGTTCGCCATACTTATGTTTATGGTACATCTGTCTCTGCAAAAATTCTTCATTAGGTCCTATCTTACACAGAGTTTCTAATGTTTCATCGGTGACTTTGCCACTGAGTGATTTAATCACCTCAGCAAGCCTAGCAACTCTTTTCTTAAAATGGCAAAGACTTGTCCTAAGCCTCTTAATTTTTTTACGAGCCTTAGTCAACTGAGACTTCAGTTTTCGTTTTCGGGGTGTTTCAACCTTAAAAAAATTTACATAATTAATAAACAATATTGGCACTATTATTGATTTTTGATTATAGATTGAATGAAGACTTACTTTACATAAGATGTTTATTATTTTTTTTTAATTTAACATACTTCTATTACTTACTGAATGC
Organism: Rhamnusium bicolor; assembly: GCA_029963845.1. Taxonomy (NCBI): domain Eukaryota; kingdom Metazoa; phylum Arthropoda; class Insecta; order Coleoptera; family Cerambycidae; genus Rhamnusium; species Rhamnusium bicolor. The sequence goes on from JANEYF010004165.1 coordinate 97,459, forward strand.
CAATATTAAATAATAAAGGCCCTGGCAATGCTGACTGAACAATTTGAACAACTTATTTAATATGTTTTTTAAATAAGTATACTTTATTTTTCAATAAGTTAAAATACTTAGTAATAGTAATCAATAATAAATTTTACTTAGTTAACTTACTTTATAATACCCTCGAATAGGAGAACTTGGGGGTGTTTTATTTTCCACAAAACCCAAACTAGTAAATGACCTTTGTGGCAATTCTGTCCATTCTATGTCCTAATAATCCAGTACTTGTTGATGGCCCTGGTTCATTTAACAAAGATATAGCAGCACTCGTCGATGGTTGAGACGAAACAGATGTAGTTTCGGTCAAGCTTTTACTAGTATCCTATAAAAAATAAGATGTATTATACCTACGTGTTATTGTTTATATTGTTTAAATCCTTTTGATATTTTATCTACAGGGTTTTTCCTCATATATTGACACTCCCCCTGTCGAGCCCCCTGTAGACTTCATTTTAGGAGTTATCGAAAAATATTAAGTTTTATGGATTTTTTTTCAATTTTCATAATTTGCAATCAGAAAAAATAAATGAATATTGAGAATGTAAAATTTCTAATTGAACTATCCCTCTGCTTTATTGAACATCATTCACCTGAATTTAAAAAAAATTAAAGGCCCTTAGAAAATTTTACATATTCTATATTGATTTGTTTTTCTGTAAGAAAATCACAAAAATAAATCCTCGAAAAAAATATATTTGAAAATAATAGTATACCTAAATAATACACACCAATTTTTTAATTATATTCGAATAAATTTAATAGGTATTTATAATATAATTTTTCTGCTCATATGGAAACAGTAAAAAAACAAAAGTTATGAATAAATACATTATTGTAAAAATAATTCAGGCACAAAATTTTAAATACGTTTCTAATTTTTATAAAATTTTATTAAGTAAATATTTGAGAACTTCGGAAAAGGTAATTTTTTGGACACTATTAACTGTTTGTTTAATAATTTAAGTAGGTCCTACTGTATTTTTAATAATAATTATTTTAGTGATCTGAATAAACTAATATTATATATTTCTTTCGAATCTACTTACCATAATGTCCATAATAGGTAAAGCATTTTGTTTTAAATGGAGTGAAAAAGGTGACTTCTCAAAATCATAAGACTCCTGGGTAAAATGTAAGTGGCATACATTGGAATTCACAAACATATCTTCCTTTTCCAAATTTAAAGGTACTCTCCAAGCCTCTCTTCTTTCAGTATCCTTTGGAACACTAAAAATAATACAATCTTAAAGTACCTATTATGTAAAATCGAATAAAACGTGCTACTGTCAACATTAAATATATTAATCCTCTTTGATTAATCCACATTATTGCAATAATTAATAATTATCTTTGCAAATCACACGGAAATGGGAAATACGGCTCTGTGTCTCCTTAAACAATCGAATATGGCCTCCAAAACAAACATGTTTATTAAGTAACTTACCGAATAAATGAATAGATGATTTATCACTTACCGAAATAAATGAATAGATGATTTATCCCTCACACAGTTTGCAGTTTTGTGGTAAACACAATTTTTTATAACGCATCTGGGCATTTTTCACGCTATAGTCACAAAAATAGTCACTGAATCAAAACTTCACTTCCACAACGAACATCGAAATACAATATGGATGCGATCGAACTGTCGAAGATACCGACACACTGTCTGTGATTGGTGGGTGACAGCAGTGGGGGAATTGGCAGCGTGCGCCGTGAACTATGTTCTATCTCCCCCTTTCATAAATCTATGTTGATATGTAAACGAGCAAATTGTTGTTTTTGTATCGGTCATAGCGGTTTACGAAAATATACCTGGAGAGGCCAACTCACTCTCGCTGTCTTTGTTATTCTTATAGCAATAGAGAGAATAATAATTGGAAATCGTTCAGAGTGAATTTACGTAAACGTCTTTAGCGTCATTGACATTAAGTATTAGGAAAATGGAGAATAAGTTTAGTTTCGATTTAAGTGCGTGTTGTTCTCTTTTGTGCTTTTTTTATTTCAGTTTTGCGATATTTTAACAGTACCTAAAAGTGCTTTTTGTTATTAGAATAGTTCTTGTCAAAGCTTGGATTTTGTTTACAGATAAAGTTACGTAGTTGTTTTTATTTAGTGACTTTTAGTTACTGATTTGAACTAGATTTTCCATCTTAATTCATAGGAATATGCTTGATGTCTGTAATTTGAATCATAAATTGGTTGGTAATGTAATGTACCTAAAAGATAGGTTAGTGTAACTCGCCCATTGACCTACATATCAGATCAATGAACCAGCCGAACATATGACTGCAGAGGTGGTTGTCTCTGATGACTGTTAGAAAACGATTTATTTATTAATAAACTACAGGATTACTTCAAATTATTATAATCGCAGGGTAAGTAACCACTACTTGTTAAAATTTAATAATTCTTTTATAAACTTTGAAAAAACGAAATCAAAATTGTCAGTAGCATTTTATGTTTACTGTTTATCGGAAAATTTGGTTTTAGTTTACGAAACACTTGAAAGAAAGTTTAATTGAAGCAAGAAAAAGGCAAACTTGTACATTTCTTATATTAAAAGGTATTTTAAAAAAGTTTAAAAATTATTTCAAATGGAGCACTTAATCGCATAAGTAGGTAATTATTTCATTCAAAATTATGTCCCGGAACGAACTTACTGCTAAATTGTATATGAAATGCGGCAACACTGCTAAAGGTCAATGCACTATTTCAGATAAAATGAGGAATGTTTCTAGTAATCAGCAGTTCCAAAACAATTTCATCTTATTTTTTTGAAAGTCGATAACTCAATTTTACGTGGGAATTAAGAGAAAAAAAATGTGTCAGTGGGTTTCTACAGATGTCAAGAATCGGTGGTTTAAATATAACTACGCACTTAAGACTCACCCTGTATATTTTGAATTTGAATTGTTAGAAAGCAAGTTTTATTATTCTGAATCAACTACTAATATTATTAATGATAATAGTATTAGCAAGGACTTTAACAATTTAGCTAATAATTTGGCAGAATGGGCTTCAGTTAATCATAAAATACCTCATATAGCAGTTACTGATTTGTTACACATTCTTTCACCATTGCATCCGGAATTACCCTTAGACTGCCGAACATTGTTACGTACTCCAGTAAATATGATTGGAATAAAAAAATTAGAAAATGGTGAATATTACCATTTTGGTTTGTTTAAAGGGTTAAAACGTTTTCTATCGAACTATAATGACTTTCCTTGTAATATTTTAAAAGTAAGTTTCAATGTCGATGGTATACCGCTATTTCACAGCTCAAAAATTGAATTCTGGCCTATTTTGGCCCTCGTTAAAAACATGAAGAGTGAACCTTTTGTAGTTGGATTATTTTGCGGTACATCAAAACCAATTCCCTTGAATATGTTTTTGGAAGACTTTGTAAATGAGCTGTCTGTGCTGTTGCCGTCAGGATTTGACTTTAATAAAAAACATTACAAGTTTGAGGTGCATAGCTTTGTTTGCGATAGTCCCGCTCGAGCATACCTAAAATGTGTCAAGTATCATACTGGATACTCCTCTTGTGAAAAATGCACTGAACGTGGCCGATGGTTACATACTCGGATGATTCTTAGAGGTATTTCAGCTCCAAAGCGCAACTGACTCGTCATTTTCTGACCGACTTGATAAAAACCATCATCATAAATTAATTTCACCATTGGAAAAACTCTCAATTGGTTTAGTTTCAACCTTCCCCATTGATTATATGCACAACGTGTGTTTGGGCGTCATGCGGAAATTGCTAAATACTTGGGTCAGTAGTTCTTTGTACAAGTTATCAAACAGTGATATAAGTATATTATCTGAACGTTTGTTATCCACCAAAGATCACATTCCAAGAGAAATTAATAGAAAACCACGTTCATTAACAGATTTGGCACGTTGGAAGGCTACGGAATTTAGAAGTTTTATTCTTTATTTGGGGCCGGTTGTTCTCAAAGACATTCTTGATTTTGCTGTATACGAACATTTTTTATATTTGCATACTAGCATTACTATATCAATTTCAAACAGGCATATCTGTAATTTTGGCACTGAAATAATAAACCAAATATTGAAAATATTTGTAAATCATTGTGAGAGGATTTATGGCTTGCCGTTTTATGTTTATAATGTCCATGTGATATCTCATTTAGCTGATGATGTTAACGTTTATGGCGCGTTAGATCAATTTTCTTCTTTCCCATTTGAAAATTGTTTGGGACAACTCAAAAATTTAATAAAATCCCCGACCAAACCCCTTCAACAAATTTGTCGCCGTTTGCATGAAATTAATAGACTATCATTAAATAATAAAGATATCTCAACAGATATCGAAGTTACCATACCGTCTACAGCATTGTTTTGGTCCATTGTTAAATCTCTCCTCTGATTGCAAACAATTTAAGTTACTACTTTATAATGGCTGTACACTGTCGATTAATTCTCACTGTCATGCAGACTCCTATTTTATGACTACAAACAACCAAGTCATACAAATAGAAAATATAGTAGTAAATACTGAAAGCGACATTTTCCTTATTGGCAGGGAGTATACTTCGTATTCTCTATTATATTTAAACCCCATCAAGTCATCTGATATTGGTGTTTATGTAGTTGAAAATCTATCCATGACAAATAAAATATGGAAAATTGAAGACTTTCAAGCAAAATGTTTAATTTTGCCTAGCTTCCTGTCTAATGGACTAAATAAAAACAAAAAGTCTCCTTCTTCATGGATATCAATTCCCTTAATCCACACTTTGTAATATTATAACAGGTATATTTGTTCACTTTTGTGTAGAATTTTATTTTTAAGTTGTGCCGTAAAATGTCGGTGTTGCTCACAAAAAAATTATTTAGTTTAAGTTCATTTATATTTACTGGAAAATCGAAAACTTTAGTAATAAAATTAATATTGTAACAGGTGTATTTGTTCATTTTTGTATAGGATTTTATTTTTAAGTTTTGTGTTTTAATATGATCGGTGTACACATATGAAACATTTAGTTTGTTCATTTATTTTATTTAATATAGTTCTACCTGTTTAAAGTCGCATGTAACTCTTATTGTATGGTCATTATAAATAAATATATGCATCACAATATATATATTTTTTTTCATTTTACGGAACTGAAATTCATAAACATACGTTAACAATAGACGTATTATTCACGTCATTTCATCCACAATTAAGACGTAATTTTTACGTGTAATAAATGACTAGTTACGTCATATCACACGTAATTAAGACGTCACATAATACGTGATAAGACGTCATCGAATGACGTCTATGGGATGTGACAGATTTCCGTTATTTTCACGTCAATACTACGTAATATCTGACGTAAGTACCGACCAAATAGTGCCCAATAATTGACGTAATAATGACGTCATTATGTTAGCTGGGATATAACCATAAAATGACTTACGGTCTAAAATATCATTGGCCCAATCAGAATCGACAAAACCTTTCACAGGTGTATTTAATTTATTAAACACTATCCCAACATCTTTAGTGCCTTTTGAATATTTCAATACTCTTTTTGCAGCTAGCCAATGTTCTTTTGTATGACTGATATTAAATTGGCTCAAAAAAGAAACAGAAAAAACAATATCAGGTCGTGTACAAACAGCTAAGTACATTATAGATCCAATTAATTGTTGATATGGGACATCGTATGGTTCTCCCTCAAGTAAAAATTTTTGGTTTTGTTCCAAAGGGGTATTAACGGTTTTATAATCTGACATTTGAAACCTGTCAAGAATTTTTTGAATATATTGTCCTTGACTGATTTTTAATTCATTCTTAGAACGGTTTCGTTCTATTTTCATGCCTAAGCAATATGAAATTGGCCCTAAGTCTTTCATGCAAAAATTATTGTGCAATTCTAATTTTAAAAGCTTAGCTTCTTCAAAATCATTATAAAAAAGAAAGAAATCGTCAACATAAAGAGCTACAATTACAATTGAGGTTTCTGAATTTTTAAAGAAAATGCAGGGTTCGATTTCTGATTGCCTGTAACCTATTTTAAGAAGCACCTTATGAGCTTTTTCATACCACAATCTGGAAGACTACTTTAGGCCATAAATTGCTTTTTTAAGTAAACATACTTTATTCTCAAATCCAGGTTCTTGAAACCCTCGGGTTGAGACATATATATTTTTTCATCAATGTCGCCATTAAGAAAAGCAGTTTCCACATCTAAATGATCTGCTTCTAAATTTAGTTCTGCAGTCATAGCAAACAATAATCTTAGATTACTAAACCGTATAACAGGTGAAAAAGTTTCGGTATAATCGAGACCATATTTTTGATTAAAACCCTTTTGTACTAACCTAGCTTTATAAGTTACTATGTCACCATTTTGATTTCTTTTAATTTTGAAAACCCACTTATTTAACAGACAATAAGTTCACTGACAAGTGTGGTACATACTTCACATCCGAAATAATTTTTTCGGTACCACTTGGTTTGAGCACAATGCGCGTATTGCCTGTTCCACCGACATATAGTTTAGAGTCATTGGCTATGCTTATTTCTTGACCCGAACTAACATCCGACACATCGGACAACAGTTCTTTACATCCAGACATATGTGACGAAGCACCACTGTCCACGTACCACACATTACTTTTCATATTAATCCCAAGAGCAGTGATTAGAGCTTTGTCGTTTTTATTTTTATTTTTAGCCGATTCTTCATAGCTACTCGTTGGCTCCTCCTTTTGATTGTCTTTTCGTTGAGTGCACTTATTTTTATAATGTCCTTTTTGTTTACAATTCCAACACCATGGTGATTAGTTTTTATTTGATTTTTTTTATAACAAGAGCAGAATCACCACTTGAATGTCGACCATTTTGCCATCTTTTATCTTGTAACAGCTTGATTTTCACAAAATCTGACGTTATTTCAATCCCTGAACTCTCTAACGCCATAACCATAGGTTCATACTCATCTGTGAGGTCTTGCAACAGTATAACACCAAGAAATTCATCATCTATTGGCTTTCCAATGGAGGTGAGCTGCTGCAAAAGTGCCATTGCTTCATTTACGTACTCCTCCATAGTGTCAAAATTTACGAGCTTTATGGAGCATAGACTTCTTAATAAACGTAAACGACGATGAAGTCCCTTATCTTCGTAGGCTTTTTCGAGTGCATTCCATGCTTGAGCTGGTGTGGTTGCTTGCATAACATGAGGAAATGTCGATTTGTCAAGAGAAAGTATTATTTTTGAGAGTGCCTTCTCTTCACGACGTATTTTCGTAGCTGCATCCGTTGTATCTGTTTCTGGGTAACCTGAAATACTTTGCCAGAGCCCATCATGTTTCAATAAAGCACTCATTTGAAACTTCCAGTCTCTGTAGTTTTACCGGTCCTTTAGTTTTTCAACTACTGTTGCGATTCCGGAGCTCGAATCGTTTGCCGCCATTATTTCTTGCACAAGGCACGCCGACGTCAAAGGAAACAAATTGTCCACTGCTTATTTACTGCACCCTGGGCAGAGACAACCCGAGACGTGCAAGTGGATAGAAAATTTTGTCCGATTTTAACATTTATTCGCTATCTCTATTTAATATAAGAATAGTCAAATATAGCTGTCCTAGTCCGATAAAATGGAAGGTGAAAGCAGAGGGTAGCACTTGCACTGCTGTCATTTCTGTTCTATCCCGCGCTTTTTCTGTGGTATTTATCTGTCAACTTGATCTGATGAAAGAAGTGTTTATATTGTCGTGATTTTGATTATTTCTCGTTGTATTTTGTGATATTTGTGTGTTAAAGACTTATTCTCTTCTTAAAGACTACCAGTTTCATATAACTGGTAAGTTATAAAATTATAAATAATTTTATCCGCTATATCTAACCTGTATATTAATCAGAAAGGATAAACAGTATTAGAAAATGTGCTAACTGTATCTTTTACTTATTTCATTCCTCATAATAAACTTTGAAATTGGTTGTAGGTTATTTTTTGTTGGAGATGGCCACAGAGTCACGAATTAGATTGTGTTATGTGTGTGATTCTTCGGAGGACGATGTGGCAAAACTTCATTATTTTCCTTCAAGGTTGGAAAGGTAAATTAAGGCCTGCACTAAATTAACAACACTTCTAACAGCACAATTTTTTATATTTTACAGGTCAAAAATTTGGCAAGATAATATGGGTATACATTACACTGAAGAAACTCTTCAAAATTATAGGATATGCTCCCATCATTTTTACTGTTGAGTTATGTCGACCTAAGTAGTCATAGGTTGACCCGCAATGCAGTCCCCACACTTTTTCCATGTCGTCAGTTGGCAACATACCAAGTGCATGCAGGTAATATGTGTTTTACAAAATGTTGGTGGTGAGGGGTCCTTAGATATCAATCCATAGTTGTTACTAATTAGCTTGGTGGAATCGCAGACTTTTTACTATTATTTAATTTATTCAAAATAAAGAAATATAGATTTGAACCAATAAACGTGGTCGCTAATATCTATCTCATTTTACTTCAGATCTAGCCTCAAGCGAGGCCTCAACTTCAAAGAATATACCTTATGAGTTGGCGGAGGAATTTCCTAGCATAGTGAAGGCAGCTAGTGAATTTTTGGAGGAGATTCCCAGCACTTCTGGAGCAGATCAGAATGTCACCGTTCGAAAACGACCAGTGTTTAGAGGCATTGGCGATCTTTCAAGGACAACCTCTACTCCAAGAAAAGTTAAACTTATGAACATGATTTGTCAGAAGGAGGACAATATACGGAAGTTGAAAGTCATATGCAAGCAGAGGGCTCATGACATCAAATCTCTATCAAATTTAGATGACTCGTCAGTAATCAGAAGTATATTTAAGGGGATGTCAAATACTACAACCAACTTCCTCATTTCCCAATTACGCTGTGCCAAACGTGATCAAAAAGGTAGGAGATGGACTATCGAAGAAAAGGTTATAGCCTTGGCACTTCTAAAAAGGAGTCCAAAGTTTTACAACCTATTGTCAAAGATTGTTGCAATGTCTTCAAAAAGAACATTAATTTCACTATTGGAAAAGGTCCCATTCCACGTTGGCATTAATGATCACTTATTTAGACACATCAACAACAGTTTAACAAATGGGCAAGATAAACTGTGTCTGTTGCTATTTGACGAAATGGACATTAAGAAAAATGTTCAATATGATGTAACCTGCAACCTTCTAGAAATTTAACTGTGACCCAATTTTTTGAGTGGAAAATACATATTTACAGGTCTAGCCCAGCAAAGTGACATAAGGATTTGTAAAGTATTTACCGATTCCTTATGTCATTTTCTGTTGACAAAAAGTATCCGATAACAATTAAAAATGATTATTTCAGTCTTTTTTGAAAGTAAGCGTCTGATGTCTGTGAGTTGAATTTTATATTTTATTAAAGTTAAAAAGTTTTTTGAGACTAGCAGGAACCGTTGCGAAAAAACATTGTACACAACACACCCAGAAAGTGACTTTACTGGGCTCGCTAGGGCTTTTGCAATGGAAATTGTCAGCTCGCCCAGTAAAGAATCACTTTCCGGTCCTGTTGCATAAATGACTATCATGCTTGATATTTTCTGTAATATATTGACAAAATGTCCTAAATTTGCTTTTTTGTATTCTGAATTTAATAAATTTTGTACAAAATATAATTACCTACCTACTTGTGTTTTGAGTGTTATGTTAATTATCCAATACAAAAACATATTTCTTTTAAATCTTATGTTAAGCAGTTCAACAAGGTTACAATTAACCTTTTGATTAGTTTAACATAAAAATTAATTGATATCTGGTTTTGTATTCTAACTTTAAAATAGCTTTGTTTCTGCAGCAGTTGGTGATCGTTTGTGGATCATCAGAGATAGTCACTCGGTTAGTTTTTTAACTTCCAGCGAATAGAAGTATTTAAAAACAACTAATCGACTACTTCTGGTCTACAAACGATCACCAACTGCTACAGAAATAAAGCTTATAAATAATATCAATAAAATAATAAAAGGGGGGTTTTGAAATTTCGCGGGCGTTTGCTTCTTGCGCCATCTACTTTCACCTTCCATTACAATCGACCAATTCAATACTGCGGATTAAATTTTAGCACGTACTTGCGCGTCTCGGGTTGTCTCTGACCCTGGGCTGATAACCTGTTGCTGGTTGCAGGGTTTGATGGACAATTAAAGCACAACTGTTAAAGTAACTTTTATTTGACAGATAGAACGCAATTTGCACTTGCAAATTACAATACAATTCAGAGAACAACAACTACACTTGTCATAATAATTTTTTATTACAGACATCACGATCCCTGAAAACTAATGTTACCAACTTCTAAACAATATATAATCTAGTTCAAGAGTAGAGTAAGAGTACACTTGTGATATTGATATTTCAACACTTTTAACCAATCTGTGAATGTCACATTGTCAAACCAAACATTAAGCGTTGCGTTATACCTGGTATATTTCGGGCCTCCTTCAACCCAAGTAGAATATATATTTTTAGCTTTATAGACAACATAACAAGGCAACATTTTCCCATCGCCTGTTGCAGCAAACATTATTGACACCGCTGATTTTGTTTGATTGATAACCCGTTCGCATGTAAGCATTCCTTACAGTCGTACGACAATGGAAGTATTAATCGCAATTTCATTGGCCATTTTAAGATAGCCGCAGGGCATGCGCAATTACATGACATGTCTCAGTGTATTAAATCCTTTTGGAATCATTTGTAAGTAATGAACCCGTTAGATGATAGAGAAGATACTCGCCTAGCATGCGGTAGGTCCAGGGTTCGAATCACACTTATTTTTTTTTTTTTTAAATAAGTATTTTTTAGTTCGTGAGTAAGATTTTCCTTGCCCTTTATTATAGTTCGTTTATTTTCCTTGCCCTTTATTATAGTTTGTCTATTTTCACGGTGCCGAATTCCCCTTTAAAAATGATATCTGATGAGCACGCCATGCCGTGGCCTTGAAACGGCCAATGAAATTGCTAGAAATACTGCCATTTCCGTATGACTGTAAAGGATGCTTATATGCAACCCGTTCACGGTATTTGCATCCTCTTTTTGCAATAATTTTACTTCTACCTGGGTCATTGCTTAAATTGGTTTCGTCATAATTTATTATGTGACTTGCTGGAATGTTCCTTAAGGTGCCTTCTAAATTATCAAAATATTCGTTAATGGCTACGGGAGAAACGCCGGCCCTGGCACGTTTTATATTTTGACAAACGAACGGCAAGTTTACTTTTATGTCTCTTCATAAACCCGTAACAAGTCTTTACCTGGCATATTATCCTTGAATCTCGCTACTATTTTGCCTAGTCGATCTAAATATAATTTTATTATTAGGCGTAGTCCATGCAAGTCTAATGGATATCCCAATTCTGCGCCACACCTGTAGTTTTTTCACGATCTCGTCTTCTTCAATCGCGGTAAGAACAGTTTGTCCACCATGCTTTTTTACACTGGTAGGATTTTTTTATTCTTTGCAGCACCGTGTAAGGGATTTTAAACTGAACTGCGGCCTTTCTAATGCTAAGACCTTTTGCATTTGTAGCAATAGCTTTTGAAATAACGTCAACTTCATGTTTCTTATACCGTTTACCATGAGGATCGGGCGTGTAAACACGTGGCATCGTTGCCTCTGCCGTAGACCAATGATCCTATTCACCCCACGACCGTTAGCAACGGGTGGTTTTCAGGCTGAATATTTAAGAAAAAATAATGATATAGATTTTATTATTTTCCTTTGAGATACAAGTAGTCAGATGTGTATAACAGTCACAAAACAACCATTACTTACTTAATTCGTCAAATCTTGGCTTCAACTTTTTATAATGTATAAATAACGGTCAACTTTTTCTTTTAGGTTATGCTACACAGAATGCCACGTTGTCATGTTTACTTGTTTGAGGGTGTAAAATAGTTATCTACTATATCAATAACTATAAACCTGTGACCGAAATTCCCTTAAATTTCTAAAAATGTTAAGGCAGGATTTTTTTTGCTTAGAATTCACTTTGGTACCTGAAAGTAGAAATAAGTCAAGGAAACTCAAATAACGTTTTCACACCTTTTATTTCTGTGCTTAGACAATTGTCTATAAGAAATATTACAGAACATGACATGAACAAAACCTTGTTGCATGTGCGGAAACTTCCGCCAAATAGTTGAAGTGGCATGTCGAACCCTACATATGGCAGACAAATGTCCACAAGAAATACATTGAGATTTAGCTAGTTGAACCTGCAAAGCAACCAAACCTGGTTACCTGCGCGGAAACTTCTGCTTCGTAGTTTAAATAACATATGTAAAACCTTACATATAGTTGCAAGAGAAACTTCCCTTGTATGCGGTAACTGTAGAACGTCCCTTGACAAAGAAGACGGACAGATGCAAACGACCATGCTTTGATTTACCTCGCGGGCTCGTTGCTAATATCGCAGCAGTATAAATATAATTAACGTTTGCCAATTCACATTCGATGCATATGACAGGCAACTGCCCGTATTTGTGGAGTGCGCGAATTCGTCCCACCATCAATAGTCTTAAACCAAGACGAACCGAACTACCCGTAGTTTTTTGTGTAGTGGTTGGCAGGCGTTAACCCCATTTACCGCACGCATAAGGTAGCTGTGGCCATAAAGCTTTAAACGATACTTGCTGGATGTCTGTCCCCGGAATCTCTGTCGCGAGACAATGTCCACCGGTTAAAACACTCAGAGTCAAAGGAAGTTGCATGTTGCGTCATCGACATCTGGCCCGACCAATCTGTCAGCTGACCGCTCGAGATCCGCTCACAAGGAGTGAAATTTATTAAGTTACCGACATTGCAGATTCAACCGAACACTATTTATTATGTACATTATCTTATTTTGACCTAACTTGATTTGGAAAAATTAATGAAAGTTCCAACGGCTATTACTGATCCTATCTAAATTAATATAGGCTGTACTAATTATTAATAAAAATGGATTGAGCAATGTATTATAACAGAAAAACCTTATTCGTAAATCATTTGGTACTACCGGTCAAATATTGTTAAAAACTCGTAATTTGATTAACGTTTCCATTTCACTCGTAACAAAGAAATTGAATTAGTTTAATGAATTTTAGTGAGATCGAGTACGTAGAAAATGACAACGCAGTATAAAAATTATTTAAATGCCGTCCTTACCAATTCTTGTATACATGGAGAGTTTCGCGGGGCCCACTTCCCTAGATTCTTGAGTAACATCTGAGTTACTCGCCTCAATGTCGACGACGACGTCGGTGGCTATAACACGCTAACGAAGCGCGGCTTCCAATAGCTATAACTCCGAGACGGAGCCACTCTCTTATTTCCCGATTCCGAAGAACCAAAGCGTACTGCTTGGGGCTGTCAGAGAGTTGACCTGGAGTACAGCTATATCACATAGAGTCGTACAACCTCTTCGTACCCGATTCTGCAGAACCAAAGCGCAAAGCTTGGGGTAGTCAGAGATGTGGCACGACTTATGCCACGGACAGTTGGACAATCTCTTCGTACCGATTCCGTAGAACCAACGCGTATAGCTTGGGGTTGTCAGAGATGTGACCTAGATCGTATGAAATCTCGCGTATTTATATGATTGCGCGTGAGTGAGGTCGTTGTTCAAGCATTCAAGCTTGACGGAGATGCTACAGTTAATTTCATAAAGATTGTAGATAAAATATTTGACTTTATGAATTCTAGACTTCCTTCGGTAAAAGGATTTAAAGGTCCACTGAGAACAGAAAATGAGGATAATTGGCGACCTTTTATAACCTGTATGTTCCCAATATTTCTAGGATTTGCAATATCATCTTCCATATTAGGAATATTCGATGATTTCGTAACAACTGGAAAGTTAACATATCTTCTTGCATATAAACTTAGTCAGGACCACCTTGAGCTATTGTTTTGTTTAATAAGGTAAGTCTTTTTTTCAAAAAAAGCATATTGGTAAGTTTATCTAAGTCAACAATAACGTGAAATTATATTTTTAGGTCAAGAAATGGGTGGAATAACAATCCATCAGCTCTACAATTTATGAGATCCTATAAAAAATTGTTAATGCGTACAGATATTTCAGGTAATGGTGAGAATTGTAGAGTTCTTTTCACTACTTCGATTCTCACGTTACTAATGGTGGTGTTTCATAAAAAGATTCCAGTAAGTTGATCTTTATGAAGTAAGAAAAGATAATAATTATTATCATGAATATATTAATAGCATGCAAGATCATAATTACGATATTTTACCAAAACTAATAAGTGTCAGATTATAGCGAAAATGTCGTTACATATATAGCAGGATATGTAATCAAAATGTTGCAAAAAACTGTTCACTGTGAAGAATGCTTAGAATTGTTAGTAGAGCAAGATCCTAACGATAAGAACTATCTCCTTATTAAAAGAAGAAATTTAGGTAACTATGTACTTTGTTTTTTATTCCTTTTTAATTCCATAACCAATAAATTGTTCTGATTCTGCGGTTGGCTCCTTGTGAAACATTATTAAATATTTTAAATAAACAAAGGAAATTTGTTTTTAAATGTTTCAAAATTGTATTTTCACTCTACACGTGTTTCGGCTTTTTTAGGCCCTTTTCAAGAGGACAGATGAGAAGTACCTACTAAATTATAATTTGTGTTCCTTGCTTATATATTAAATGTTACATCTGGCAACTTATACTAATAAAAATGGTTTGAAAGATTTGGAATTTTTTAGAAAAGTTAAATTACTTTATCTAAAATGTGGTGACCTGCGAATATTTGTTGTTCATTTGTAATTGTCTTTTTTTTTTGAAGCTTTCTTAATTTCTAATATTTCTAGTAAGTCTAATTTTTTGCTTTTCTTTTCGGAATGAAGTAATTCTACATTATCCATATTTATAAAGTGATTGTTTTCTAGTGTGTTGACATGCCGGTGCTATAAGTATACGTTGTTTACAATAGACTTTTTATGCTCTTCACGTCGCTTTTTTATGTTACGTCTAGTCTGGCCAATGTATATAGCGTCGCAGTCACTACATTTTAGTTCATACACTCCCGTTTTTTGTAGTTTTTCTGTTTTATCCTTATTGTTTATTAACATTTTTCCTAGGTTATTTTTATTTACAGATATTGTTTTGCAATCAATAAAGTTGCATAAACCAATAAAGTTGTATAAAGTAGGTAATTGTGTTGTTCCATTTTATATATCGTCACTGTGTTTTTTTTTCTGTTATTTAATATTGTTCATCAAATACCATACCTCTTATATAGTGAGAAAAGTATTGTATTAAGTCTAAATAACTTATTCAAAATTTTATGTTTAGGATTTGAGCAACACGATAAACATATTTTCAAAAAAATGTATTGGTCCGACATTGGAATTTGAACCATTTTAATCTTCTAAAGAACTTATGAAACAAAATTTTATATAATAACTGTCATACATAAAAATGAATATGTTCTCTTGTGGTATGCTCTGATGCTGATTTAAAATGAAATTAAACCAATCAACAAATGATTTATTATCACTAATAAAAAATATTCAAAAGTAAATGGTTGCTGTAATTAACACTTTTGATTGCAGGTGCTTACATCTATCCTTCAAAGAGCCTCGTAACAATATGTTCCGAAACTGAAATGTTTATAAGGCACTTAAATGATAACAGCTTGCCGTCCTCTGATCTCTCGTTCATTATATTTTAACAAATGTATCTGCAAAACTTTTACATAGTCTTGGACGAATTATATATCCGAATCATGTACACAATTTTAATTTATTAAAAGTGACAATTAATTGTTATTGTAAAATTAGATTACATAATTTGTCAAAAAAGTACACAACACTTCTTCAAAGTGATGCTGTGAGAACAAATTTAGTAAACTAATATTATTTCTTCACCAATGACTGTATATATTATTTTGATAACTTTATAATACTTAACTAATTTTCATGATCTCATTTTTACATTTGTTTTAATTTTAAATGTATATACTGTGTGTAAACCGCCAAATGTGGCCAATTGTTAACAAGGACCGATTGACCAAGCGAGATGGACGTAATAGTGTGAATGTATTGTAGATGGTTGGTGAGGCACAGACTGGAGTGTGTCCTTGGCCACACTTGGCGCTCTACACAGAGGGTACATATCCATTTCTTAATTCAGTAAGAATTAGTTTTCAGTTTTGATGTTCTTTTTTTACTTTATATGGACAGTCATGATCTCAGTTCTTTTTTACGTACCTTGCAAGATTTACCGATGTTTAATTTATTTTGTATTAAATTAAATTTCATGAATTTTATTAACAGGTTCACAATAAGGTACATAGGAAGTCGCTGGTAACTAATTTATGCATAGTCCTGCTCAGAAAAATTGAAAACAGTGTTGAGGGGTATTTTCATTAAGTAAATTGTTTTCATCATATCTAATAAATATACCTTTAAAATTTAAATGTTTTTTTTTCATTGTACTGAAGCATCCCAGACCTGGGCGCTTCATCGCGAATAAATTTCCTATAATTTTTACATAAAACTAAATTATTTCCAAGCATTTATATCATTAAATTACAAATTCATTTTTACAAAAAAAGGGTTAAATCTTTTCTTATAATTTTGGCAGAAAAGGTATGCATTCAAACTATAGAGTCTAAATTATTCAGCTAAGTAAAAGAACACATAGTATTCACTTAATATTTTAAAACATTGACAAAACTGTACAAAATCTCAAAGCATTCTTTAGCCAAGAGGAAATAATATAAACAAACCAACGTAAACACGTAGGGTTGTAAGAGTTTTACTAAGAAATTCAAAGGCTGTAAACATAGAGTCATTATATCACTTCTCACCTAAATGCATCATAAAGTTAATATCGTGGGTAAAGCCAAAACGGAGCGTTTGTCTATCTCCGTCTAACTTGCAGGCTTGGACCACGAATTCACTCACGGGAAATCATATAAATACGCGAGGCAGCTTACGATCGTGGTCACATCTCTGACAGCCCCAAGCGATACGCTTTGGTTCTAACGAACCGGCTACAAAGAGATTGTCCAGCTCTACGTGGCAGACTCGTGCCCCACATCTGACTACCCCCAAGCGTTTAGCTTTGGTTCGAAAGAATCGGGTACGAAGAGTTTGTACGACTCTCTGTAATCTAGCTGTGCACCAGGTCGACTCTGACAGCCACAAGCCTATGCTTTTGTTCTGCGGAGTCGAGAAATAAGAGAGTGGCCCTGTCTTGCCGTTATAACTAGCATTGGGCGCCGCGTTGCATTAGCGTGCGCTAGCCGCCGACACCGCCGTCGACATGGAGGCGAGTAACTCAGGCGTTACTCAGGAATCCGGGGGAGTGGGCCCCGCGGAACTCTCCGTGTATACCAGAATTGGTAAGGATGTCACCTAAATAATTATTATACTGCGTTGCCATTTGTTACGTACTCGAGTCCAGTAAAAAGATCATGAAATTAATGCAATTTCTTTGTTTCGAGTAAAATGGCAACGCTAATCAAAGTACGACTCTATATGCTGGATTTCGCGGTTTTTAACAATAGCTGACCGGTGGTACCACATGATTTACAGATAGGGTTTTTTGTTATAATGCACTGCTCATTACATGTTTACTAATAATTAGAACAGTCAATATTAATTCCGATAATAGTTGGAACTTTTCCTTTATTTCTCAAGCCAGGTCTAAATAAGATAATATGTCAAAGAATTAATGTCCAGTTGAATCTGCAACATTTGTAATTTCATAAAAGTGCATTACCCATATGGGGATCGAGAGTGCCGCTGTCGGGTGAGACGGTGAGGCGCCGACAACAAAAACATGCGGTTGTCTGGGCACGGACCTTGCCTCTCGGCCGGGGTTCGGGTCCAGCCAACCAGTATACACCGATTAATGATTTATGGCTACCGCTCCCATAAGCGTGCCACAACACAAGCGGCGTCGGCCAAATTAACAAATCTACGGAGTAGTTCGTTCCAGGTTGGTTTAAGCCTTGATTGGCGGCCTGCGTTCGACAGCTCAAAATAATACGGGCAGTTGCTCGTCATATGTCGGGGTTCCGCATATGCATCGAATCTTCGTTGGCCAAGCGTCAATTGTGTTTGTGATACTGTTTTATGATAGCACCAGCCCGCGAATTCAATAACAAGGCATGGTTGTCGGCCTCTGGCCGGTTCATGTGACAGGGGACACTCTGTTCCACATACAAGGGAAGTTTCTCTTGCACCCATATGTAGAGTTCTACATATGACATTTAAACTACGAAGCGGAAGTTTCCGCGCATGTAACCAGGTTTGGTTACGTTGCAGGTTCAACTAGCTAAATAGCTATGTATTTTTCGTGGACGGTTGTCCACCGTACATGTAACAAGGTTTTGTTCATGTAAGTTTTATAATCTATTTCTTGTAGACAGTTGTCTCAGTATAGAAATAAAAGGTGTACAAACGGTATTTGAGTTTCCTTGACTTATTTCTACTTTCAGGTACAAAAGTGAATTCTAAGCACATTAGTAATAATAAACATAAAGTCAAATCTTATATTGAGTACTCTTTTAAAACAGATATCAGTGCAGTGCAGGTTAGGGGTTATAATAATTACTACAGGTATACAAATTAAATTAAAGCAAATTAAATCTTATAAATGAAACAAAGTAATACCAAACTTTATAAACGTACCTGTGAGGTTACAATAACACAACAAATTTGGGGTCCTACCACTAAAACTAGACGATCACGAAAAAGGCCAATTAAATAATTAAGTATTACCTGTCGCTTCACGACAGGTGAGACTTAGAAATAAAATAGAAATTAAACAATAAATATACGAGGGGGGGTTGGGCTGTTACAGTACAGTACTTATTCCTGTAAATAAATAAATAATATATTTCCAAAAGTTTCTTTTAATTTACTAAATCATTTCTTAATTAAAATAGTAAACAAGAATGTGCTCATTTTAAAAATTTTACATAATAGGATACATTGCTCATTTTCTACTGCCATTTATGTTACGGCTTAGTGGCAAAAATGAGCTAAAGTTGAAAATAAAAGAATTCCCACTAAACATGCTAAAGTTCCCTAGACATTGCTGAAGTTTTAAAATGTCAAGTGTAACGTTACACTTTAAAGTATCACAAAACCCTTGTGTGACTTACCTGGTCCGCTAAATCCGCCCTCAGCAACGTTGCATGGTAAACTTTAGAAACATAAAGTTGCTGCTTGTTGTGTGTATAGTTCAATAAGTCTAGAAGTAACCTGCATGAAGCATTGAAACGTAACTCGCATAGAACTTTCACCTGAACATTTCAGGCAACGTACTTAATCTATTTTGCTGCATTATTGCATATTAACTTTTAGTGCAATATTAATTTCACAATTAAATGAAAGGAATAGGCCAGGAGTTTTAAAACCGATTTTTGTTTTCGCCAACGTTTCGATTCATTTTATATCATCCTCAGGGATATTCAAAGCAGGTTTTCCATGTTTACGCCTAAATTGTAGTGATTACGAACAAACATCTTAGGTACAAATAAACAGTTTATACTTATTGTTTAAAAAATCCTTCCTCACATAATGGTCAAATTATTAATTTTAGGATTTTTTTAAACAATATAGACTGTGTTTGTTTGTTTGTACCTAAAATAATGTTTGCTCATAATCATTACAATTAAGGTGTAAACACGAAAAACCTGCTTTGAATATTTCTGTGGATATTACATGAATCGAAACGTCGGTGAAAACAAAAATTGGTTTTCTTGAAACTCCAGGCCTATTCCTGTCATTTAATCTATTCCATTTACAAAGCCATTATTCCTGTTAAATTTATTTTATATTTCTACAATGTTAGTCAACGTTACTGATGTCATCTACTCCATACGCAGCATCTCAGTCCTGACCAACAGTCTTGATTGACTACAAAGGCTCAACGAAAATAAGTGATGTACTAAATAAATGAGATCAATAAAACATATTTTATTAAACAGAATATATTTTTTTTATAAGTACATATTATTATATTTATTCAGTAGTACATAAAACAAAACAAACAGCTTCATTTGTTCACTGTCTTCAATCCCATTCATTTACACTCCTGAAAAAGAAAATTCAAATTTGTCACAATATTTCCTATATCGAGTAACACAGGAACCCCCAGTTTTTTTAGTTTTTGAGATTGAAATTAGAAAGCAGCATGTAATTGATGGAATTACTTACAATTTTTTTTACCCTGCGATACATAAAAATTACATCCAGTTTATTCAGAAGTGACTCCAACTTCCTGTCAATTTGATGAGAACAAAAATAGTAAAAAAGAAATATACACAGTGCTATTTAAAATAAACTCGTTATGATAGTACAAAGTTTAAAAAAAAATGAAACTATTGAAAAAATTTAAATAAACAGATATGTACGAAATAAGAAATAATAACACTTCAATAATGATAATGATAGACACCCACGACAATAAAATTATTTTATTTATTTTGTATTCTGTTTACTAGATCCAGGGCCTTAAAAAAATGAACACGTCATTTTATGAACCAAATTAATATCTGAGAAATGTGCTATTAAGGCATTTTAATGTTCTATCAGAAATGTGATTTAAATATACAGGTGCTATTTAAAACTAGAAAGTTGGAATCATTTTTTGATTAAATCTTATGATTTTTATTACGTTGGGTCAAAAATTGTAATTATTTATAGTTTGTTACTTATAGTTATTATTAGATGGATTTGAAGTGAATAGGTACATAAAATATTTTAATCTTAACATTCTTATGTTTGAATGCCGTTCCATAACATTAATCGCTGCCCAAATTAATTTGTCACTACAACTAGACTACTAAAACTACTAAATAAAAACAAGTCTATAACAATTTCATGCGAAAATATAAAGTCTATAAACAATAGGTAATATAGTAAAGCACTTCTCAATCCATAATAAACATTAAAAATTCACGAAAGTGATTATATGCATACGAAGCCCATAGCTTACTAAATGATATTAGGTACATTTGTACCCCCAAAGGTGCTGAATTGTTACTTATATTTTGATTCATAATTTAACATTATCTATACGAACCTAACCTAAATAACCTACTTCAGGGTGGTACGTTTTTCACCTCATGATAAATTTATGTGGCCACGAAAACAATTACTGACATCCAAATAATTGTATCCAAGGAAATCTACCGAACAAATTAATCAGGGGATAAAAATACTGATCCTTTGTCCTTTGTGACGCTAACAAATAAAAGTTCTTCCCACATCTAACTTCTCCACCTATATTGTTTTATGAATTATATAATAAGTTATAGGTACTTACTTTCTTACTAGGATGACCTGCGTCCATTGTATTTTAAATTTTAACTTCACAAACGTTTTAAGTTTCGTTTCAATCAAAGTTTCAAGCCACTCAAGAAAAAAATGGAGGAAGACAAAAGCACAAACAGAATTCACAGAAAACGAAAGAGAGTAAAGTCAGGAATATGCGCAGATCGATATCGCTACCATGTGATGGTTCCTAGCCTAGGTAACGAGCTGATATAAAAATGCTAGAACTTTTCAATTTAATATTGCACAAACAGTTGATCTTTAATAGAGCAATATAAATACAAATTCGACTTTTCCATATGCTTTTACATGAAACGTTATTAAAATGATACGCTTTATGTGTACTGGGAAACTACTAATACTAGTTTGCCTCAATTCTTAAACATAAACTTTACAATTTATAGCTACCCGAAGTTTGTAGTGATTTTACTATTTATTATTTTAGGAAAACTTCATTTGTAACTTAAACAGAACGTTGTCTCAAAAACGTTACCATTTTTCATTACAGGAAGAATGCATATAAGTTTACATATTAACAATACAAATAATAATTTACTGTTTATTTGCGACAACATATTTTTCAAATATTACAAAATAGTAATCAAAAGAACATTGCTGCAAATGTTTGTAACTTTCAATGTTTAGTGGGTTGTTGTTAACAGTTTTTTTCTCTCAAGGTTTTCAAATTAACGTTATGCGTAATTACAACTCAGTTTTATTGTTGTGATAATAATGATCGTTGCCTTTAAAATTTGAAAACAGTTTGACTTGATTTATTAAACTGTTGTAAAATTGAAAATTTTGTGATTTATTAATTAAAATTAATGAAAATTGGCGCCTTTATTTATTTTAAATTTGTATTTGCTTTTATGTATGCCCTTTTATACCCAACTAACTCAGATTTTATTTTAAAAGTTTTACTTACTGTTTTAAATTTTCTCTTACTCTTTCTTTCTCAGGATGCAGGTTCAATGGTTCTGTCAATAATAGCATAATTTCAAATTTTACACACAAAATCAGTACACATTCATACAAAGAAACTAAACATTTTCAGAAAATAATAAAGGAGTTGTTTAATATATTTTTTCTAAAATTTTAACAAACAAAATTACTAAAATATCTTAAATTAACCACCCAAATTTAGAATCTCGAGATTATTTACCTTATTTAATTTTTATCGCTGCAGTTGGCTAAAGTGTGTCATTTAGTGTCTAGCTTCTCACTAAATCTGCATCAGCTGGGGCCTACGAATAAAGAATAATTCTCTTTATTCGTAGGCTGGGGCCACGTTTTTAAGGTTCAAATAATATGGCCGCTCAAACTTCCTACTGTAATTGTGTATTGTATTTACTTTCTTCCTGGTGATTTATCCCCAGCTGGATTAACTATACCAGGTAAGTACTTGCAAATTTTCACTGTTTCGCTGTTTATTTATTTTTATGTCGTGAATTCTTATTTTATACTCTTTATTTACAAAACTTTACTTTTTACCATTGATTTTACTTTATACATTCCTTTTTATTTTCATTTAATAGAAAATTTTTCAAAATCTGATTTTTTTTTATCAATAACAACCCATCCCTCAATTTTTTTCTCTGCTTCCTCTAATTTTATACATAGAAAAATCACCAAATTTCAAAAACAAATGACTACTTGTGATTTTTCATGTCAAATATTTTATATTTTGAAAATAAAAACTTTTATACTACATTTTGGTGCCTTTTTTTTATACAATTTTCTTTTTCTTGATGCTTTCCTGAGCATTTTCTGTATATTAGAATGTGTTACGTTCAGTATTAAAGTTGTTATCTTTCAAGTCTCATTTTAAAAAATTTTCTTAACGAGTGCCCTATAATTGTAAACAAACTCCTTTTTATATAACTAGAACTTATTAATAAAGCTGGCCGAGGTCACCTGGCCGACAGAGCCGTCATATGACTCATATGTTTACATAATATCATAATAAGTACTTGAATAAGTACAATAAATGGAAATAAATTTTAACAATAATGTTACATTTTATAAAAATTTGTATAAAACTCACCCTTTTAAGCAGATTTATGAAGTTGGTTGTCGTCATCACAAAGTGGGGAAGATCTATAGTATAATAGCATCAGGTATGTTTCTACAGCTGTCTCCGTCAGCGATGTTCGCTTTGGTGAAAAATATGTTTGTATTTTGAAAATGACAGTTCGATATCTACGGATGTAATACAGGCATGAGTAAAACAATCTGTGAACTCACTTAACGAAGTTGTAGATGCACCATCACAAATTTGTCTTAATTTGCTAAAATCAGGATCTTTCTGTAATACACTCTCGAATTTTTCACTAACGCGATTATTTTTTGCGTTATTTATAGCCTGTAACTGTATATTTACGTCGTCCACTATTTGCAGCGATTCCACTAACGACAACGAACTATTTTGCAATTTTTCTATTGCGTCGTGTAGTCCTCTATAATTGTTATTAATAGTTTTTAAATCTGTTTCAAGGGAAACGTCTTGAAAGCTTGTCCGGTTTTCCCTAATAGCTGCAGCCTCGTTAGGGTTGAACTGTAGTATCACAGCTTTTATGTGTTGAAAATATTCAGCATAATAAAAAGCCGCTTTCAACCACGTTCCCC
Organism: Rhamnusium bicolor; assembly: GCA_029963845.1. NCBI lineage: Eukaryota > Metazoa > Arthropoda > Insecta > Coleoptera > Cerambycidae > Rhamnusium > Rhamnusium bicolor. The sequence goes on from JANEYF010004165.1 coordinate 121,452, forward strand.
AACGTGTAAGAATCGGCTCTGGTGGTTCAGGGATGCCAGGACACTGTCTGTGAAATGCTCGAAGCCGTTTAGGAGATTTGAGAAATACTTTTTTGTATTTGCTATTAATGCATCTACCTCTGGAAAACATTTTCGAATCGTTTCTGCCACAAGATGTAGCGCATGCACTTTACACGTAACATGTAAAAACCTACAATTGTCTCTTTGAAGAGAACGGCCTACCACGCGCATTGTCGCGGCACCATCAGTCACAAACATCAATACTTGACTTGTTGAAAGTACAAATTTTTCGAATGTCTCCAACACCACACGCGTAATTATTTGGCCAGTACACGCAGTTAGCCTTTTACTAGCTAGTAAAAGTGGAAATGTTGGTTTAAGAGGGTCCAGTACACGTACTATAATATTTAAAATAGATTTTTTTTTACAATCTGTCATCTCGTCAATACATAACCACCCACATAGCACACAGTATACATAGTATATACGATTTACAAATTTTGCTACGATTTGTGCATTATACGTTGATACTTTATACTACGCTTGTACTAGGCACGTTCTGTTATTTTTATTTCCTTGAACTATTGCACTTAATATATACTAACCAGTATGTAAAAAGTAAATATCAAGAAGAGTATACTACGCTTGTACTAGGTACGTTCTGTTCTTTTTATTTCCTTCAACTATTGCACTTAGTATATACTAACCAATATGTAAAAAGTATATATCAAGAAGAGTATGCCAAGCACATACTTAAGACCTACGCAAAATGTATATACAGTAAATTACATGCATAGTATATTACTTTGATGATATATTTAGTAGAAAATCAAGAGAATATACTGTGAAGTATATTTTTACCTATGCACACAGCATGTAAATATATACATGTAATACATATGGCATGTTATTCATTCTAGGTATATGCAAAAATTAATGCAAAACTCGTAAGAAATTCGTACATAGTATATGCGGTGATATATAATTTGAACATCACTGAGTTTTCTGTTTCAATAATAAACTTAATGCTACATCGCAACAAGTAGTACATGGACACCAGCGCCCTCCGGCCATTTAAAAGTGCCGTTTTGTACATAGTATATCCTACGAGAGTATGTCTTTGGCCTATGATGTCACATGCTGCCGTCTTATTGGTCCAATCAATGGGAACGCCATTTTAGCTGCAATAATTGATAATATACCAGAGACAACCACTCTGAATAGACTTACGATAATAACTTATCTTTGACTGTTTTATATCGTTTGTAGTGTGCATTTGGTGAACTAGTGTCCTCGAGTTGAAAATGTATAGTGTTTGGCGTTTAGTGTAGCACTGATGAACAAACAAGTCTTCTGTCGGATTTGCTCCAGCCGACAGCCACAGAATTGTCACTTGTCAGATATTTCTGTGTTGGTCAGTTCAAGGCGTGGTTGAGGCATAAGCATTTATTTTACTAAAGTGAAAGTGTATTAATTTATAGTAAATGGCATAAGACAAGAAGTACCGTAGTGATATTTTTAATAAGGTAGGTAATTAATGATTAGTGCAGTAGATTTATTGTTTTACGTGCATCTTTCATCGCCTGCTTTGATTTATAGTTAATTTTTTGTCTGTGTGCTGTGCTAGATTGTAAAAGAATGTCGCAGGTTAAAAAAGGTAATTAAGCTCTTGTTTTATACTGCAATCTTGCAAACAGGGTGAACAAAGCTTTATTTTTAATAAATGAAGATCTACCTGTATTATATAGAGAAGTATCTTGCATAGATTTGCTTAGATGTTCACCAGATTTTTCAAAATCTAATCAGGTACCGGTACCACAAATCAGCCCAGTAAATGCTATTACAATGTCATCAAGTTCTTTTGAATTTCACAATAATGTAGGGTAGAGGTACCAGTGAATGAACGGTACCAACAAATGAACAACTGAGCCGTAATATAAGAATTATAAGCATTGATTATATCCGTTTCTCTCGTTAAGGGCTAATGCGCAGTCTCCAAATTCTCTTTTCTTATTGGGTGAAGCGGTTATTAGTTTTCATCCAGTGAGTGAACGTTGCGGTGTTGTGTTTATGCCCGATTTTTGCAGTTCCAGCAGTTTCTACGAATCTTGTAAGGACCAATGTAAGTAAAAATCCATAATAACAAGAATAATACATATTACTGCTTTGTGATGGCTTGTTATACATACTTATTGTCATGTTCTATACTGTTTGATAACTGATATAACCTCAAAATGTCAAGTATTGGCGCGAAAATGAGCAATTAATTGTGTTCATTTACTGGGTCCTGTGCTAACCCCAATGAATGAACAAGTCCGTTCATTTACTGGAATTCATTTGAATTTGTTAAATGCAGCATTTTGACCCCTAAATACATAGTGTTTACGTGCGGTTCAAAATTTTCGGCTTACAATGTTTGAAAAGCGCCTCTATCCAATAAATGAACGGCTGATTACTTTTCGTTCATTCACTGGACCCGTAAATGAACGACAGTTTTAAATGCAAATTCTACAAAAACTATAACGTTTTAGAGTTCTAACATTTGGATCGTTTTTTTCCCTACAGACATAAAATGGAAAAGGGAACTAGAAAATACAAAAGGTTTCAATATTCGGACGATGACCTACAAAATGCCTTAGAAGAGATAAGGCAAAAGAAATTGTCACTTTCTGCAGTTAGTAGAAAATACTGAATACCTAAGGGCACTCTTTTTCAATAAAATTAAAGGCAAAGTACCTTTAATAAGAAAGATGGGTCCTGACACAGTTTTAACCGTTGCTGAGGAAGCGCAGTTAGAAAAATGGATCATTGAAAAAGCTTTGTTGGGTTTTCCTATGCACCCCGATGAGTTGAAGGACTCTGTCCAGCGTGTGTTAAAAACAATAAATCGCCCAAATCCATTTGTAGACGATAGACCTGGACGTAAATGGTTAAAATTATTCTTAAACAGACATCCGAAAATCACCCAACGTAGTGCTGAAATAATTTCTAAAGCGAGAGCCTCAGTTTCAGAAGCAGGTATTCGCAACTGGTTCCAGGAATTAAATGAGTATTTGCAACACGAAAATTGTGCAGAAATTCTAAATGACCCGAGTAGAATCTTCAACGGAGATGAAACAGGATTACAAACTTGCCCCAAAACTGGTAAACTTCTGGGCCCAAAAAATTATAGAAACTTTTACGAAATTGCAAGTGGCCCTGAGAAGGAATGCATAACAGTACTTTGCACGTTCTCTGCGGCGGGTGATTCTGCACCCCCTATGGTTGTGTTTCCTTATAAACGCATTCCAAGAGACATAGCAGTCAGTTTTCCAGACGACTGGGGTATCGGCCGCTCTGACAGCGGCTGGATGACAAGCGCAACCTTCTACGAATATATAGCCAACATCTTCTTACCATGGATTTTGAAACGCCACATAAAGCTTCCAATTTTATTACTGCTAGATGGTCATAAGTCCCATATAGGTATGGATCTATATAATTTATGCACTCAGAAGGGCATTATGTTGTATTGCTTATTACCAAATGCAACGCATATATTACAGCCATGTGACGTTTCTGTGTTTAAATCCATCAAAGTACATTGGAAAGAGATTGTTCGACAACACAAACAGAAGACGACGAAATCAATTACTAAAAACACTTTTATTCCATTATTTAAAAAGGCATATGAGCAAGGAGTGCAACCGAGTATCATTAAACACGGATTCAGAAAGTGCGGCATTTTCCCGTTTGATGCAGATGCCGTAGATTATCTCGATGTATTTCGAAAAGAAGAGAAGAACAAAAAAATAATTCTGATAAACAAAATACTATTGATGTTAGTGAATACCAGACTACGCTAAAGGTGATGGAATACCATATTGACTCTGAGTTATTATTGAAGTTTAAAAGCTCAACAATAGGAAGTGAAATCACCGAGAGTCCACTTTTCAATATGTGGAAGACTATTCAAGAAGGCAGTAATAAAGAAATTGCCACTGAAACTGTTCATGATTATAATCAAATCGTTTCTAATAATAACATTCAGGATAATACTTTCATTAACATTGAAATGATAGATTTATCGAATGAAATTTTTCTATCTGAAGAGTTGATGCGGCTTTCAGTGGAAATAGATGGTGTTGTTTACGAGAACGCTGACTTTAATAATGATCCAACATTTTCCAATGTAAACCGCAGTTCAGATGTCGATCAGTCAGATGGAAAAGGGCAAAAGATGGAACCAGTTAGGATAAAAGTTTTACATCAAGGAGAATCCCAAAATGTATGTCACGAGATATTGGAGATTATTATTACCGCCGTGTATCAGGAAGTTGCAAAAAGGGAACTTGAAAGTTGTCAAAAAATAGTAGTGCACAGCAATATAACGGTTCAAGATGCTTGGTCAGATCACCTTCACTGGCCAAAAATTGAAGAAAAAGGAGTTAAAAGAAAGTCTGCGACACCTATGCCGTTTGCAATTACTTCTAAGAAATGGAAGGAATATGCGGAGGATATAGAAGCCCGGAAAAGAGAAAAAGAAGATTTGAAGATGCAAAAAAAACATGTTAGGGACCAAAAACTACAAGAACAAAATAAGAACAAAGGAAAGAGAAAAAACGTACAGAAAGATAAACCTAAAGCAGCAGACATTGAAACGGCTACGGTAGACTCTAAGACACCGGAAGCGCCCAAACCTAAAATAACGACACAATCCACCAAAAAAGGGAAAATACCACCAATACGAGCAAGAACGTCTGTACAGAAGAGTGGGGTACAAGAAGAATTTGAAGTTTCGATTAGTGTAGGATCTTATGTTATACTTAAATATGAGCAACAGTATTTTCCTGGCATAGTGGAGAGTATTGAGGGTGAAGAGTATGAAATTCGAGCCATGAGTCCATCAGGCTCAAATTATTTTAAGTGGCCAAACCCACCCGACCAAATATGGTATAAGAAGACGGCTATTAAGGAAGTAATAGAAGCGCCCAAACTAATAAAGCGTGGCTGTTACGAATGCCCAGAAATATCGAAATATATTTAAATATTTTTATATTTGTAAATATCTAACTAATTCTTACTACTATTATAAACATTTTTTTTTCTATACTTAATAAAAACGTTTTAATTTTTAATTTAATTTACGTTCTGCTTATTTAGTTCATTTATTAGATCAGGGTGGTTTATTCACTGGTATCGAATGTTCAATTACTGGTATTTTTTGCAATATTCAGCATCTATGTATTATTTTATTTAAGATTCAATGATCAGAAACGTCATTATAATACCATTTCAAAGTTATCTGTGTAAAGATCAAGTAGAAACATTGTATATGAACTTATTTCAAATGGTACACTAATACTATTAATTCAAAGTTGGTATTTTGCTTAAGTGTTCATTCACTGGTACCTCTACCCTAAGTCGAGATCTAAGTAGTGATGACTCGGATAACGATGGATGCAGTCACTTAAGTAGTTATAGTGCTAATTCCACTAATTCCGCTAATCCTACTTCTGATACTACCAATAATAGCTACCAGAATTCAAATATTTTAAATGATGAACTTTCAATGAATTTATATTCTAAAAATACTATAGATCTGTTGAGGGAATGGGCCTTAACTCAAAAGATTAGTCACACAGCTTTGAATGCCCTTTTTCCTATTTTAAATAGGGAAGTTTGCGGTTCATGTTTTAAAGGTCTTCCGAAAGATGCACGTACTTTTAGACCAATATACCAATTTGTGTGTGAAACAGACATATAGTGAAGTGAAAGCGGAACTGCGTGACGATCCCAGTCCTCATATATAGTAGTGCACATATATTAAGTGAGCTTAATATATGTCTGTTTCATACACAAAGCGGTCTATTTGAAAAGTAAATTTACTACAATCACACGAGTTCCATTAGCCTGTCCCTAAATAATGTATAAGGTATCTTTTACATTTACTTCCCAACTAATTTTTTAAATAAATGGTTGACTATCTTTTGAAATACAATATTTAACATTGGAAGTTTTCCATTTTATGCTTCAAATTTGAATTTCATCATATATTATGTAGCTATAAAAGTTTAGGTTTGCTGAACTCGGTATAAAAACAAAAGTATGTTTTATGGTTTAGTTTTTCAGTCATTTAAATTATGGAATGATTTTTATTATTCTTGTATTGTTTTTATTTTGTTTCAGAAGAATCATTTCACTACAAAAGGGGCCACCGAAAAGGAGGCTGAGATTGCTGTCACGTATTAGTTAGTAAAAGCCCCAGAAAGGTTAAAAAGGAAAAATAATGTTGATAAGTAGGCTCTGTGAAAACATTTTGAGTAAAACCATAAAAACATAAGTACCTATTATATTTTTTTTATATCAAATTTATATTTTAACTTAGTAAAACTGAACAACTGTTCTAATAAACATATAAAAATATTATTATGTTTGTCTTTTTGAAAATTAAATTTTCTAATGTAACCTTTTAAACTGTTCCGAGTTACGAGAAGTCACCGTTAGTAGTTACTGATATAAGAACCTGAAGATGGCAGATGCAATTCCAACAAAATGTCATTTAAGCAACTACGATCCCTCTAAGAACCTATCGACTACATGGGACTACACCTGGAAATCTAAAACATATATATAGGGTATTTCTAAATAGTATGCCAAAAGTTCAATGGCTTATTCTTGGGATGAAAATAGGTGGACTTAACCCACTTTACCTATACACAAAAATGCATCCCTAAGGAGTTACGGCCTCCAAAGTCGGCCCTACAGAAACAACATTTTGCGATCTTCCAATATTGAGATATTTTAATATTATTTGGTGTGTGTTAATTTGTATAATGGATGAATATTTTGGAAAATTTTCAGATCATCAAATCTACTGTAACAGTTTGAATTAGGGGATATGTCCCCTCAACTTCTCAAAGTATTACAGTACAACAATCTGAAAATTTTCCAAAATATTCATCAATTATACAAATTAACGCACACCAAATATTAAAATATCTCGACACGGAAAAAGATATCGCAAAATATAGTTTCTCCAGGGCCGTAGTTCCTAGAGATACATTTTTTGTACATAGGTAAATTGGGTCAAATCCATCTATTTCCATTTCGAGAATATGCCGTTGAATTTTTGACATGCTATTTAGAAACACCCTGTACATATTTATATATAAAATATATGTACTAAGTACGTTCTATTTTCAAAAGAAATGAGACTAAAAATTCATACATTAGTACTAATTAACTTATACAAAGTACATATTAGAGTATATGCCGGGTACCTAATATGGATTATACTAAGTATATAATTAACATATACGAAGTACATGTTGGAGTATATGCTGGGTACCTAATATGCACTTGCCAATTGGGTGACACTTGCCATCTAAAACGCATACACTAGGTACGAATTTCTTAAGAGTTTTGCATGAATTTTTGCACATACCGAGTATAAAGAAACATGCTATGCTTATATTCATAGTTTGTTCTAAGTATATGAGTGTGCTATGTGGGCAGAGCCGTGTATTTTTTAATCCACATTTAATCATATTTACAATGTCTTCACGAACAGCTGGGATATATCTACGTAACGATGTACGACTTGGTAAGTTCATCTGGGGATTGTATTTATTCCAAAACTCCCGAAATGGTTGTTTATCCAGTATGTGTAGCGGAATATTACAGGCTATTAACATTAACAATAAATCAAACATAAACTGAGTTGTCAAAGGCATGCCATTTTTTTTATTTTGATGTTGCACGGTATTGATATGACGACGACAATCTGTTTTGTGCCAGCATATTAAGTCTTGATTGCAAACTTTACAAATTATTTTGCATCCGTCATAGAATAAATACGGAAATTCACCGATAAATTTATTCACTGTGTCCGCGTACGGTCGTTTTTTACCCTTTGGCGCGTTTGACATTATGTATAATTTATAGGTACAACCTCACGCATTAACCTTTCAAATAAGACTGCAGCGTAAATCACTTCTAAATCAGCACGTGTGACGCCAGCGTAAGACCGTGGCTGTACTCCAACCACCTCGGCCAGCTTTACTTATTAACTACTCATAACAAATCTTTTCATATCTATATTAACATATAACTTTGCTCAAAAACAAATTTTTTGTTTCTACATTTTTGTAGGCTGTGGAAATTGGTTTCGCTCCTTTTACCACACTTTAACACGGTGTCTTGAACTACCCCCACTCACACACGAAGCACTGAGTGTCTTCTTTGTCCTAATGGCATGTCTTTCCACATCGATGGATTTTCTGCTTAGTTTTGGATGAAAATATGGTTCAACTACGCTGTCACATACAAAAATCAAGAAATGTTTATATTTCAACCCCAATATTGGAGAAATTATTATGGCATTCATCTAAACACATTACTGCACCCCTGTTTGGTAAGTTTTATTTCAGTTAATATTCACTTTTACAGACCATGCACTTTTTATGTTTCGTTATGAAAGTTTTTATATAATTTACAATATTTTCCCCTGGTTATTGAATGTTGCTTTCTTAACTTTTGTCTAAAGTTCAATTACATTGATTTTGTGCTAGATTTTTCATAAATTTCCCCTTTTACAAGTTTATACTATAACAATTGTCTCTTTTTTATAGGTGAAATCTTTCCCCTGAAATTATGCAACTTTTGATACTACTGAAGTTGATCGAAGTGACATTTTTATGTGGGACTACATTGGTGACACCTTTTCGATGGCAGGAAATACACAATAGGTCTCTCGTCAGCTCTACCAGTGAAGATCCAGGACTTCAACTTGAACACCTTTTTCTTGCTTTTTTTATTTGTTTTTCATTAAGTTTTATGGCCAATTTGGCTTTGCAATTACCTTATAACTAACTACATCTTTGAAATGAAACAATAAATACTTAATTCTACTACACATATGTTAAAACTAAATTAAAATTATTTTCTGGAAATGTTCATTTATAAATGTATGCATGATACTGTATTCATTAAACCTTTTATTTTTACTGCACGTTTGCACTCTATTTTTGTACCACTATTTATCTGCATTTTATTTGTATTTTATTTTATTCTAATGAAAACAATTAAAACCTTTTAAAATTATTTATAATTTTGCTAAATGTGATAATATATATATATATATATATATATATATATATATATATATATATATATATATATATATATATATATATATATATATATATATATATATATATATATATAGTGCATAGTGGTGAGAGGTATGAAACTTCTCATATGATCTGAATGCTACTATCCGACCGACATCATAGATGTCTCTGTGGCGGATAGCGACTTGCGACGCAGCAAGTACCGAGAGCGGCGACCCCTAGCCCAGGTGGACTAAACTATTGTTATTAAATATGATTTGAAGGAAACAACTACTCAGCGGGCAAATACTCCGACCTGCATTGGATTACACCTTCAAATCATGGTAGATCGATAGCCAATATCATTTGTCAATTCCTAACCAGACATAGACCTGTTTCGAACTTGTTTGTTCTCATCAGTATGCCATAGGTTATGGAACACACAAATGATAGTGGCCAACTTGCTAGTTATATACTAACTAAGGTAAAGTGAATAGTGGTGAGAGGTATGAAACTTCTCATATGGTCTGAATGCTACTATCCGACCGACATCATAGATGTCTCTGTGGCGGATAGCGACTTGCGACGCAGCAAGTACCGAGAGCGGCGACCCCTAGCCCAGGTGGACTAAACTATTGTTATTAAATATGATTTGAAGGAAACAACTACTCAGCGGGCAAATACCCCGACCTGCAATGGATTACACCTTCAAATCATGGTAGATCGATAGCCAATATATATATATATATATATATATATATATATATATATATATATATATATATATATATATATATATATATATATATATATATATATATATATATATATATATATATATATATATATATATATATATATATATATATATATATATATATATATATATATATATAATAAGATATGCATTGAATAGTGCAAAATTCTTTATTTTAGATTAAATAAAGCAAGAGCTGATGATTACTTAATTTATTTTAGCTACGATTTATGAATATGACACAAATTATTATGTTATAGTTGTTTTATACCTCAATCCTAGGATGTGGGCAATCAATGTTACAAATAGATGTATGTCGTGTTGTGTTATTTTAGACTTTTATCTTCATTTATTGCACCTGTCGGACGTGTCTTTTGCGCGGTATATCTCTTTAGGCACAGAAGAGTCTTATGTCTTCTGTGCTTTAGGTATGTGGTAGTAGTACAATTGCTGGTGGATAAGCATGTCTTTTTTATTTGTTTTCATTTATATAAAAGTATAAAAATTTGAGATAATCTATACCTTAATGTAAACTCATTGCGGTAATGCAATTTTAAAAATAATGTCTTGAAGGAAATTATTTGTTTCTACTACGCCTTACAAGATGATGACGCTTAAAAACATAACCTCAAAAAAATCAGGCCAAGGTATTTGAAAACAGTCATTTTAGTGAACTTTTGTTATTTCGGTAATGCTGTATAATTACCGAAATTATAACTACATTTCCTTAATGACAGAGATGTTAATTAAAATAGTATACTAACGATGGGTTTGATTGTATAAGGTTTATCACCCACTTGCTCCAAAAAGTTATGTGCAATATTATTTTAGGGAAATACAAGAAAATTTAAACATTATAATGGGAAAGCGCAAAAGATCATCGAAAACTGAAGAAAGAAATAAGTTATCGAATAGAGAAAGAGTAAGGAGGTTTAGAGCGAAAATGTCTGAAGAAAACCTGGCCCTAAAAAGATTAATGGATAGAGAAAGATATAAAAGGAAAAAAAAGAGGGATCCATTATAAATTAACTGAATAGAAAAGAGCAAAAAGAATTAAGAAAAAAAATGGAAGACTGCTAGCACATATATTAAAAAGAGATGGACCAGTACTTAAGAAGTAATACTCCATCTGCCTCTGAAAATGATGAAAACGTACAGCTCCCGTCAAGCAGTAATTCGAGAAAATTGGCTGGTCGAAAAAAAAAATCGGAGACAGAGCTAAGGCTTATAGACGCTTGCGAAAAGAAACAGCTGAAGTTGACAAACTCCAGAGAGATGTTAATAAATACAAACAACGTCTACATAGATTGTCTACGCCTAAGTCTACGACAAAGAACTCCCCAAACACAAAAGTTAATCTCTTGACAAGCGGTTGTAACATTCCACCAAAAATTAGGAAACGAGTACTTTTCGGGGAGGTGCTTGAAGAAGAATTGATACAAAATATTAACAGTATGGGCAATGAAAAAGATAAAGAAATTAAGTATAAAAAAAATCTATGTGGTCATCTGTTGAAGAAATATTGCCTTATTGGTGAAGCAAGGCATTTACCTAGTAAGTTACAAGTAGCATAAAAAACTACCTCACATTGTCTAAATATGAACGAAAAAAAAAAAAAGAACTGAATCTTTAATTAATGAAATGAGGGAAGATATTCGAAAATTCCTGAAGCAGGATGATAATTCTAAAATGTGTGCCGGAAAAAAAGAATACTTATTTAAACATAAATTGAAAAAAACAAAAAAAGAATTCTTTTAGATACCCTTAAAAACTCGCATGTCAAGTTCAATACTGAAATAGACAAAAAAAAATCTCTTTTTCTACCTTTTGCCGTCTTAGACCATTTTGGATGTGGCCCCAAAGTATTCCGATAGGGAAACTTGTTTATCTGTGAAACAGGCCAATATTGAATTAATCGTTAAAAACTGCACTCTAATCAGAGACAACTGTCTCTGCTCTAATCAGTGTTGGCAGACCCGTGAAAAACTATTATTGTGTCAGGGCCGTAAAATTATTGCACTTTCAATAAAATTATTGTACATTTGAAAATTTTATTTAATTGTCTCATGATAGCTTTGGTTTTTCAAAATATATCTGAATTATTACTATCCATATGGTAATACTAAATTTATTTAACAAAATTTTGCAGAAATTCAATTTTTTAGTGGAATATCTACACTTGAGAACTCACTTACGGTTAGAATTGAAATGCATTAACTGTAAAGTTTTAGACTAGGGCACCTAAAATACTACAGACACACTGATAAATGAAAAACTAACCAATCACATCAATGCATATCTAAAAATATACTTATCATTGGTTGATGTTACTTACACAAAGCTATCGTCACGCTGTCTTGAGAACATAATAGGAAACATTTACCTAGGTTTCATGGCGGGAATATCGATTGTACTTGAAAAGTTGTTTTAGAAATTATTTTATACATAAAATTGTTGTTTCAAAATTATTGTATTTTTCTCAAGATTGTACGCTTAGGATTGAGGATTGAGAAAATCATGAAATTATGGTACATGTACAATAATTATTGTACGTCTGCTGACACTGGCTCTAATGAAATAATCATCAAGTATGTTCGTCGGTGTTACTATAAGGTATGATTTTTACCTAAGTATGACGCCATCGAGCAAGATTGTTCAACTTTCATCTCGCTGGAAATGGCAACTAGCTTTCCTCCTTTATATTTACTCCTCGTCTGGAGCAAAATTTTTTAGTTTTGAGTAAAATATGATGACGTTATTGTCCACTAGCGAACAAAAATCAAGTAAAAATGTCTTATTCAGAGTAAATATTGGCCACGACGAACAGACCTATCATCAACAATATTCGAGGATTAATTCAGGAAACGGTGTGCAATGTTGAACAACAGAATTATATGACAGGGGTACGCAACATTTGTTTAAGTAAAACGTGCCCATTATACATACAAGACACTACCTAGTTTAAAAGAAGTGGTATCGCAATGGGAATTTGTAACGAAAAAAAAATTAAAGAAAAAGAAATCAGAAAGACGATTAACCATGATAAAATGACATCCTTAGGAAACTTAATGAAAATATTTTATAACCAAATGTTTTCATTTAAGGAACATTTTTATGTGATGCAACACCAGATGAGTTACTTAAGAGAAGTCAAAACTCAAGTACAACAACATGTAATAATAATCTAAATAGACTTTTCAGAAAATTATGTGACAAAATATGTAACGGAAGTTCAATCAATGCATTTTGATGCAGCCAAAAAAACAATTCTCCCTACACACTGGTGTTTATTACACTTTGAAAATTAAGACTAAACAAACAGAAGCTCATTCCTTTTGTTCTGTTAGTGAAAATATTGATCATCAGGCGTACGCAATGTGGGTTCACGTAAGATGGCTATTAAATAAATTATCGCTTGAATTTCCTAACACAAAAACGATACATTTTTTTTCCGATGGGCCGACATCGCAATATAAGAACAGAAGCAATATATTTTTCCTTTTAAAATAAGTTCCAGCCTTATTTAAATATATTGAAAACCTTTCATGGAACTATATAGTGCCAGCGGCCACAGCAAAGTGTAACAACAGCTGGTTTTGGGGGTGTTATGCCCTCGCTGGTGTGTTTTTATTTCTATTTATCTATATGTATATAGGATTTAAATAGGTATAGATCTATGTAATAACTGGTCGGTTAACAAACTAAATAAAGAGTAGGTTGCCCGCTGCCACCACCGATGTCAGTAACTAGGTTACTTCAGATGGAATAATTTGGAATTATTTTTTTTCTTTACCGACAAATTACCACCTTTCCTGCAGACCTATACCTGGGTAGCCTCTAGTTTTTTAATTTACCACCAATCCCTCGTTGACGTGGGCCCCTAGGGCTTCACAAATGCCTAGTATAAATTAAGGGGATGATAGTTGGAGGGTGGCAAGCCAGAAAAACTCTATTCTTAAAGAACAAAATTACATATATTACGTACGTGATAAAAAGGATAATATATATAAAGTCAAAATACTAAATTTACCAAGGCCTAATACAAATAGAAACAAACAAAAAAAAATTTCATAAATTTAAACCAACATTACCCCTGTTACTAAACATATAAAACGGCATTTAAATTTATAGAAGAAAAATTTGACAAATCTAATGCAAAAAATATAATTAATACTTGGGACCTGTCTAATTTTATAAGTATGTTTATTTATCGCTACCCTATATTTGAGTGAATGGGCCCTACAGGCGCACCACCAAATCCTTATGTGTCCTTATTGATCAAATGCCCAGAACAAGGCAATATTTAAGTTTAGCTACCAAGCACCTACCTGAGCCCACTTGTTACCTATACTTAGGGTTAGTGAATATAGTTATATCAAAATATAATTTCCACTTACCAAAACTCCCTAAAATCCTTTTATACGTCCAACCCGGGCTCACACCACCCGCTCACTTATTTCGCACCGCAAATTCCTCTAAGCACACTGCTAGTCCCGGACTCTCGTAATTTTCGTCAAAATAAATGTGCCAAAAATATTGTTATCACCTATAACTTGAAACTCTTTATTTTCGCGTGCGACGGCTTTTTCCTGTAACCGGCTTCGACCGTTTCTCGAACAGGAATCCACTTTAATCTCGGTTTTCTTCGTTCAAAAAAACGTATCCCAAAATTCTACAAAATTCTATAACTTATTACGCGACAAACTTTATTTCGCGCCGACTTTTCCTGTGACCGGCTTCGACCGCGTCGCTAACAGGAATCCCCCTACTTTCAATTTTTTTTATTCATCATTTCTTCCTCCTAAATCCCTACTCCCCCATTTCTCATTTCGAAAGAACCAATCGCGGAACAGCGCGCTCGCGATTCCCGCTAGGTGGCGTTCCTAGTCCCGTTTTCAAATTTTATTACTAGCTGCCCGAAGTTGCCATATCCCACGAGGCCGTCATTATCGTTCTTTGTTCGGACTCTCAGCCAAATGGCATGTGGCAACCATGTTTTTCGCCGTTTAGCTCTGTGGTTCACATTGACTCAGCGCTTTTGTTATCTCGGATTTCACAGAAATCTTGCTGCGAATTTATTCCTGAACTTATCAGCGTCGCCAAACGTCTTAAGCGAATATAAACATCCTTTACTTTCGTTGTAAACTATCTCTTTCAAGTCCGCCGCCCGGCTCGTCTAACAAATCCTAAGCAGTTATTTAAATTTAATTTTCCATTAAAAATCTTTTTATGAATTTAAAATAAATACTTCCTACTCATTCAGTTTTATCCTGATATTCCCAAATTTTTATTTCCCTTGTATCGACCCAAAATAAAAACGGTAATAAATGATTTTCTTAAATGCTAGGCCTACGCTATACAGGGT
Organism: Rhamnusium bicolor; assembly: GCA_029963845.1. Classification (NCBI taxonomy): domain Eukaryota; kingdom Metazoa; phylum Arthropoda; class Insecta; order Coleoptera; family Cerambycidae; genus Rhamnusium; species Rhamnusium bicolor. The sequence continues at coordinate 136,666 of JANEYF010004165.1, forward strand.
GGACTCAAATAAATACCTCCTTTAAGCGTTTAATTCAAACTATTAGTAACCACCGACTAACACCCATTCTACATTGAGAAAACAATTACATAACAACCCCGGGTTGTTACAATACTTCCCCCTTTAAAAAAGTTTTTCGCCTCCTTCGTGGCCACAACTTTTAGACCCTAAAATTTCGTCGCTCATCTTGGCATCTGACCACAAGGATTCCTATACTTAATTTTTAACAAAAGTTCCTAAACCTAACATCATCAAGTACTTAATAAGCACCTCTCTTCTTACTATTACTAGAGTACAAAGTTTCCCGACAATCTTTTTTAGTACGCACTTCGTGCACATTCACCATTCTTCTTCATGTCGTTGCACTGGACAGTTCCTTTTTTTTTTTCTTTTCTGGTGGTCATTCACACTAAAGAGAGGATTGGTATAGATTGCCGGAAATTGTCTATTGTCTCTCCTGATTACACAACAATTAGAGTTAGTCCCCACGCGACTGCACCTCGGTTTCAGTCCAATGAGGCTCTTCGCGTATAGTCGGATAGAGTCCTAGACCTGAACTTATCGAAGTGTTTATAGGCGCGTCACTTATGTTACTCACTACTGTCTTTAAGTTGTTATTGTCTATTTTATTTCCCCGCATTTCATTGTCTCTTCGCGTTTCCGCACTTCTTTCATGGTGATGATGGATGACCCACATGGTTAAATTGTTCCAGAGGCAGGCTAGCAGGGCGATGCCTCCTCCTATAGTACGATATAACTGGAACGCATTAATAATAACCCCAAGCGTGTATTTAATGATTCGAAAGATAAAGTAGAAGGTGATTAGTCCACTCATAAAAATTCCTAAATCGAAGAACCATCCCCACATTTGTTTCATGGTGGAGTGGGCGAGATCCTTTAATTCCTCTGGGTTAAACATTCCTAGGGTTGAAAATCCTTGGCCTTCGGCTTCCATGCCGGCTACGCGTCTGGTTATAATGTTTTCCACCACCTTCCTTTCTAAGCCGAACGTAAATAAAGTCTGTACTTTACTTATTTCTTCTTGGGTATATAACCCTCGGGAACCTAGTGGCTGGATTGGGTGGAAATTCACCCGCGGAGTTTCTTTAATTTCCAATTCCTTAGGCGCCTTTTTCACAGTAGGCATCGGTACCAGTCCTATCCATTCCCCGTCGACATGATATAATGGTGGGGTCACTACACTACAATCTATTTCTTGCCCAAAATTTTGGATAATTCTAGTAATCGGGGTCATAACTTGGTTTTATTGTCTACCTCTATAGGGAGTTCTTGAAAACATTTCTTGGCTCTTCTAATTTTTACTTGTTTAGGAACACATTTAAGTATGTATAGCACTTCCCCTAATACTCGGCCTACATACCCCTCTTTGCCTTGGATAATTTGACTTGCTGCGTCCGGGACCAAAGGAGCTAACATTAATCTGTTCTTTAGAATTTCTCGGTGAGCCAAACATCTTCGGTGAATAGTATCTATATACGCATTTTCTAGTCCTCGTTTATAGGCCTGTTCCACATGCAAAAATTTACTATTGATATAAGCCATTAAATCAACATCTTCGGGTGCTCTGTCTGCCATAACTCCAAATTGCAGAAATGTACTCTCTTCATGAGAGTTATTGCAAAAACCTTTATATCACTTTCGACTACTATATACTGTTCCTGGGTCTGGTTATGGGTAACTTTTTCGGCTAGTCCCGCATATAATAAACTAAATTGTTCTTCACACGCCTCCTGCGTGGTCACTTCCCATGTACTTTCTCCTAGTGTCGTGTCGAAACAATATCCTTTTAAAAATGGACAGGTAACTCCCCCTCGGAGGCTAACCTCATTCTCCTTCAGCTTAACATTAGCGTAATAGTCCATAAGTGAAATCTTAATGGCGGCAGTTACAATGACACTATGCCATGAATTCCCATTCTCTTGATACTTTACCCCCTCACATCTCCCGGTATGGTCTACACTCCCGTGCAGCGTTACAGATGCAGTCGTGGTTCCATTTAAAACAATTTGGCCTATAGTTTGCTGATACATTTTAAAAGTTCGATATCGATGAATTAACCGACACTCTTCTCCTCCTACTTGGTGAATAAAATTTAAAAGTCCTCCTTCCACCACTGAACTATGACTGTGCATACCACAGTGCGTAATCAGGCGCGTTACTTCGATTAAGCACAACCATACGTGTTGAAGTCCTATTTCCTTTCTTTGTAAAACTCGAACGAACACTGCCTCGTTCCGGTACGCAGAACCCGGTTCTGGACACTGTGCCACGTCACGTAACGATATCGTGGAGATCTCCGCATTTTCACTTTCACAATCGAATGCAATCAACCCATCCACTCTCAGCCTATGTGATGACCAGATGAGCCATATTACAGTTGCTAACCACATTCCCATTTTCCTGGTTCCCTTCGTACCCTTAGCCATTGTCTCTATAGAACCAAAATATAACACTCAATCAATACAAAGCATTTTATATACCTACAGTACCTTCTTTCTTTTTTTTTTTTAAATTAAGCTCTTAACTAGAGCCCAGTTGATGCTTGCATTGGGTCCCTTCATTGCAACCATCAGTGGGACAATGGTAATACAAAAATTTAGACTATATTTCCCTTTAAATTTCCTAAAATTAACATACTCGTAATAAAACAAAAATCCTGACGTGAGTAATTCCCCCTTGAAACTTCGTCTACTATCAACTCTTTTACTCTATCCTCCCAGGGCTACTTACGGTCAATCCAATAATTAAGGCATACCAGCCAGATAACCCTGTAATTAAATTCCTAATACTAGTAAAACGGCATTCACTTGGCCAAATGCCAAGTAATGCCGGGGTGTCGGCTGTCCTTAAACTTTAAGGCAGCCTATAGGTCTCCTCTTCGATAGCGTGAAATTATGACATTTATAAAAACAAAAAAAAAAAAACAAAAGAAAAGCGCCTACGACTCGGCCGTAGGTGGAGAGGGAGTGGCTTAATTCTCATGAAATCGCTCATTTTGGTGAGTCGGGCGTATAATCACTCCGCTCGCCATGTTAACAAAACAACAACAAAGTGTACTTTATTCCCCCAAACTTTCTCTACCCTTTCAGTCCCTCAGGAATACTTACTGATACTCCAGTAATTAAGGCATACCAGCCATATATTTCCTTATTTTTATCTCTTAATCCTAGTAAAACGGCATTCCCTTGCCCAAATGACAAGTAATGCCGGGGTGTCGGCTGTCCTTATTCTTTAAGATAGCCTATAGGTCTCCTCTCCGATTGCGTGAAATTGTGACTATTACAAAATAAAAAAAAACAAAAAGAAGAGCTCCTACGACTCGGCCGTAGGTGGAGAGGGAGTGGCTGGAGAGTCATTAATATCTCACATTGCGGCGAGTCGGCCGTATAATCGCTCCGCTCGCCGATTATAACTTATACTCTTTTGGTTTCCTATATAGGACGATTATCTCTACTTCGCAGGTATCTGGGAATCCGGGTCTCCCGAATGCCCCTTACTTCGACTAAACGCTATTAACTATCACTATACTACGAGGCATTTATTACCTGACTGTAAATTTACGGAATTCGAGCTAACAAGATTCAATAGAACGCTACAAATCTAATCTATTAGGGGGGCGCCGTATTCTCGTAGATCGTCTTAGGTATGGAGTGTAGAGAAGGAGGAACGTCTCTTATGGACGGTACGTTCAAAATGTGGTCTGAATTCTGTAAGGTATGAGATGTGGCGCTGATCGTATTATGGGATTGAGTCTGAAGTTAAACACTTACTATATCTCTGAAACTAGCTTCAGATTCTATAAACTAACGAAAACATAAAATTATGTAGGTGTTGAAAAGAATTATACAGCGTAAAAAAATAATAAAAATAGTAAAAACAAAATCACGTAGAATACCTCCTCTAAATCAGCGCCACCTATTCTTCCATCGAAAATCCGATCACATTTTTTAACACGGAGACGTTTCTCCTTCTCTACACTCCATAGTCTTAGGAACACGGGCTCCTCTGCTTCCTCCTCGCTTTCACTCACTTCGTCCTTAATATCTTCTTCTGAATCTTCTTTAACTCTAATGTTTACTGGAATCTCTATCCATTGGGGAATCAGCGGTAATTTGAGTGTCGACTCCTGCTTTTCCTCGTTCTCCTCGTCGCTTTCATTTAGCTCCTCTTCCCGGTTATCTTCGTCCTCTGTTCCGTCCAACTGTTTTTCCTTCTCATCATATTTTTTTAACCGATTTACATGAACCACCTGTTCGTCTCTACCATGTACCTTCCTAATTTTGTAGTTTACCGGTCCTATGACCTCAATGACCCTATACGGCCACTTCCATGATTTCGCCAATTTTTTTGGAATCCCAACAGTCGTACTCAAATCTTTTAAGTGTACCAAGTCCCCAAAATCGAACTTTCTCTCTTTAGTTTTCCTGTCGTATTCTTTATTACGTCTATCTATCTCGGCGTTAGTAACGGAAACACTTCCCGTTATTCTTTCTTCTGCTCGTAAGCGTGGATAAATTTTTCTTGGCGGAGAGATAACCTTCTTCCTATAGAACTCTCCGACAACCTGTAGCCACTGCTCCCAGTCTTGTTTCCAATTGACCGCTAGCCTGGGTCTTCGCAATCTCGTCCCCTGAGGTCCCCTACGAATTCTTTTTTGCCCCTTGTCATCTCTATAACATCGAGGATTTACTTCCCCCTTTAAGGCCAAGTGGTTATTTCCTATGTATTCTTTCTTCGACTGACTTTCTCCGGTCTCGTCGATGTCCTTGCTATACTCCTCATATTCCCTTCCATTTTCATAGTGCGTCGGCAGTACACACTCTCCTAAAAGTGTTATCAGCGGCTCATCGCCGCAAAATATCTGTGCATCATGATCCGCTAAGAAATCCCTTCCCAGCAGTATGTCAATGCCATTATCTTCGAATGCTTGATCTCTGCATGCCATAAACGCTCCGTTTAAGCGCCTCCTTGACGCCGGCAATAGTAAGTCCGCATATATCATTCCGAAATTTTTCATAACATGGCCAGTAACCCCTACCAGCGTTAAATCTTCTCTTCTGTATCTTCTAAAATTTTCTTCTCTCACTAGGCTTTCCCTTATTAACGACATCGCGGCACCGGTGTCCACTAAACATCCACAGCGCCTACCATTAAGTTCCAAATTAACCACATATGGTAATATCCCTTGATATCCCCACGGATTAAAACAGGGTATCCGCACCGACCCATTGGTCCCATTTTCTTGTCTATTTCCTTGTACCTTACTCCCCTTGTCCTGCGGTGTACCTTTCCTCAAGGTTTTTATTGCTCCCCCTTTGTTACCTCCACCTCCTTCTAATCGGGGTAAGTTAGAAGGGTACATTAGTTTAAAGACTTCTGCCTTTTGGGCTTCCTCTTCCTGACTCGAAGGGTGACGCCCATATTCTCTTCCTCTATTATGTACATCTCTTTGTACTTCTCTCGGTTTATCTCTTCGTACCTCTCTTCGTACCTCTCTCTGAATATCTCTTTGTACATCTCTTTGTACATCTCTTTGTACATCTCTTTGTACCTCTCTCTGTACATCTCTTCGTACATCTCGTTGTACCGCCCCTGTATATCCTCCTCTAGGCGGATCCTGTCTTCGTGGCCTATCAGTACTCCCACTATTAAATCCTTGGTTCCTATAAAACCTTCCTTTATCTTGTTCGCTCCTATGCCCTGGTTTCCATGTATTTTCATTGCTAGCTCTTCTTTCTTCATAACGAGGTCTCCTTGTAGTTCTGTCAGAATCCTTCTGCGCTTCTACGTTTCCTCGCACTTCTTTCCTGGCACCATCATTTTTTTGTGGGCAGTCCCTTGCCCAGTGTCCGCTCTGGTAACATCTATAACATTCGTCCTTCCCCGACCCCTGCCGGTACGCTTCTCTCTTCTTGCAGTCTCGGGCAAAATGTCCCAAACCATTACACGAGTAACATTTTATTTGTGATATCTTCTGCGCCGACATATTATTTCCTTGGACCATTCTCAAGTTGACTTCGTGGAGTTTAACCAATTCCTCCGCCTTATTTAACGTTAAGTGTTGTTCTCGTAGTAACAGTACACCTACATCTTTCATAATTTCCTTCTTCAGCCCCACCTTAAACTGGTTCAGTAGCAAATCTTGATTTTTCTTTCTCAACCCCGGTACTTCTTCCGGAGTCGCCATCCTAAGGTCTTCTTCCAATACACGGGCCCCCGCAATACGTAACCGCGTGCAATACTCCGTAACGGTTTCCTCATACCGCTGATAGCATTTACTTAGCTCTAATTGTCCTTCCCCTGGCAATCGCGTAGGTACAAAATTTTCGATAAGTCTGGCTTTAAGAGCCCTATAATCTAACGTATCCAAGGTTTCATCTGATTTCAAGAAGTCATAAGCCGCGCCTACACATTTAAATTTTAACAAGTTTAATGTTTCAATTTTCGACCAATTATCTAATTTAGCGCGTTGTTCCAATTTCTCTAAGTATCGCGTAACATCCTTACCATTAAAGTTATCTAAAGTGGATGCTATCATTCCTAGAGAATACATCATAGATCCTCTCGCTATACCTGCGGTTCCTGTTCCTACTCCGCTGCTCCCTGGCGAAGTTATAGATCCACCAGATACTGCGGTGGTAGTAGTGGTTGTAGTTGTTAGTTGTGTAGAAAGGGTTAATGGGTTAGTAGTAAACATTTTAGAGTGGGCTCGTATTATCTAAATAGCTATAAGCACAAACCTGTTAATTACCTTCGGCACACTCCTGCTATATAATAAGGAGATCTTTATCTCCTATACCTGTACAAATCTCTGTAAAATTTCCTTTTATTCTTTGTCTACCTTTTCTAATTCTCTCTGTATATGCAGTTTCAAAAATTAGTAACTCGTATACTTTTCGACTCACCCTGTACATAAAATTTCAAAAATTAATTACTAACACTAATCAGTTCCTATTGAAACTTTTCGATTTGGCCCCTGTATATTAATTAATCTCTAATCTATCAACCCACTTGACCCCAAAGCTTTATAAAATAAAATTTAATCTATTAGGCGGATATTTACTTTAAGTATTTCCAAATACTCCCCAACAAAAAAATTCCCTATATATACGATAGTCTACTCTTGATTTCCTACGTAAAACAGTCTAGGCGAAACAATTACTTAAGCAAACCTTTCAACGTGCCCTGGTATATGGTTGGTCCAGAAAAAAAAATCAAATAACTAAAGTCGTCCGCACGGCTATCAAAATAAAATTATTCCTTTCCTTTTTCTTTTACAGACAGCACAACAAACAAAGAAAAAAAAATCCACTTAATTAAAATCAAAATTAAACTATAATTTTCTCAAAACCCAACTTTTTCCTTAAATTCCACTGTTCAAAATTCTACTAAAATTAATTAAAAAAGGAGAGAAAAAAAAATTATTAAACCACTCACAAAAAAATTATTTTTCTAAACTCTTAACTATATTTAGTCTGATTATTTGTTCTCACCCTGTATATAGCACACTTTCATATCCCAGTTTTTTTTTCTATAAAGCCGTACAGGTCTATATTTCTAAACCAATTCTCCGCAATACAAGTTTCTGTTAGAGTCCAGAATTCCCAAATGTCTGCCTGACCCTGTATGCTAGCTACTTCAACGCGGAAATGTCACAGCACAGCAAATATCATTTATTTCGGAATTTAATAGTCCCACAAATAAATTATTCACTCATATTAATACAATAATTAAAAAAAATAACCTCTACAATTTTACCCGTGACTGGGCAAATCTTTATTTCGCTCTATTAACCCCAATCTACCTATTTAAAATAAGTAAAATGTGCTTTTTCAAACAAATACATATTCTTACTTAAAAAAATAAAATTATCTCTCATCAAAATTACTTCAAAAAAAAATTCCTTTCCCCAATTGGATAAATAAATTTTTCCACTCCAACTATCAAAAAAAAAAAATTTTATATCTGGTCATACAAAAAAATAAAATTTCCAACACAAAATTCAACACAATGTAAATAAATGACAGACACACCAAATTTTAATATGTTTTACAAAACAAAAAAAAATCGCACCCTCAAGATAATTTTCTCTCCTTGTGAGACAAATTAAGTTTCACCTTATTCTTTACATCCACTAAAAAAAACTCAAAAGTGTCCCTTATTAACCTTTATCCTCCCTAATTTATTTCCTCCCCTTCAACTAATTTATTTCATCCCCTTCAACTAATTTATTTCATCCCACCGCTCGGCTACTTTAATTAACTTCTACTCTGTATTTTTTTTTCACCTACAAAATTTTCTATTTCATCCCCTTCGACTAATTTATTTCATCCTACCGCTGCCACCAGTGTAACAAATGCCAGCTGCTGGTTTTGGGGGGTGTTATGCCCTCGCTGGTGTGTTTTTATTTCTATTTATCTATATGTATATAAGATTTAAATAGGTATAGATCTATGTAATAACTGGTCGGTTAACAAACTGAATAAAGGGTAGGTTGCCCGCTGCCACCACCGACGTCAGTAACTAGGTTACTTCAGACGGAATAATTTGGAATTATTTTTTTTCTTTACCGACAAATTACCACCTTTCCTACAGACCTATACCTGGGTAGCCTCTGGTTTTTTAATTTACCACCAATCCCTCGTTGACGTGGGCCCCTAGGGCTTCACAAGTGCCTAGTATAAATTAAGGGGATGATAGTTGGAGGGTGGCAAGCCAGAAAAACTCTATTCTTAAAGAACAAAATTACATATATTACGTACGTGATAAAAAGGATAATATATATAAAGTCAAAATACTAAATTTACCAAGGCCTAATACAAATAGAAACAAACAAAAAAAATTTCATAAATTTAAACCAACATTACCCCTGTTACTAGAACATATAAAACTGCATTTAAATTTATAGAAGAAAAACTTGACAAATCTAATGCAAAAATATAATTAATACTTGGGACCTGCCTAATTTTATAAGTATGTTTATTTATCGCTACCCTATATTTGAGTCGATGGGCCCTACAGGCGCACCACCAAATCCTTATGTGTCCTTATTAATCAAATGCCCAGAACAAGGCAATATTTAAGTTTAGCTACCAAGCACCTACCTGAGCCCACTTGTTACCTATACTTAGGGTTAGTGAATATAGTTATATCAAAATATAATTTCCACTTACCAAAACTCCCTAAAATCCTTTTATACGTCCAACCCAGGCTCACACCACCCGCTCACTTATTTCGCACCGCAAATTCCTCTAAGCACACTGCTTAACTCGCAGGAGTCCCGGACTCTCGTAATTTTCGTCAAAATAAATGTGCCAAAAATATTGTTATCACCTATAACTTGAAACTCTTTATTTTCGCGTGCGACGGCTTTTTCCTGTAACCGGCTTCGACCGTTTCTCGAACAGGAATCCACTTTAATCTCGGTTTTCTTCGTTCAAAAAAACGTATCCCAAAATTCTACAAAATTCTATAACTTATTACGCGACAAACTTTATTTCGCGCCGACTTTTCCTGTGACCGGCTTCGACCGCGTCGCTAACAGGAATCCCCCTACTTTCAATTTTTTTTATTCATCATTTCTTCCTCCTAAATCCCTACTCCTCCATTTCTCATTTCGAAAGAACCAATCGCGGAACAGTGCGCTCGCGATTCCCGCTAGGTGGCGTTCCTAGTCCCGTTTTCAAATTTTATTACTAGCTGCCCGAAGTTGCCATATCCCACGAGGCCGTCATTATCGTTCTTTGTTCGGACTCTCAGCCAAATGGTATGTGGCAACCATGTTTTTCGCCGTTTAGCTCTGTGGTTCACATTGACTCAGCGCTTTTGTTATCTCGGATTTCACAGAAATCTTGCTGCGAATTTATTCCTGAACTTATCAGCGTCGCCAAACGTCTTAAGCGAATATAAACATCCTTTACTTTCGTTGTAAACTATCTCTTTCAAGTCCGCCGCCCGGCTCGTCTAACAAATCCTTAGCAGTTATTTAAATTTAATTTTCCATTAAAAATCTTTTTATGAATTTAAAATAAATACTTCCTACTCATTCAGTTTTATCCTGATATTCCCAAATTTTTATTTCCCTTGTATCTACCCAAAATAAAAACGGTAATAAATGATTTTCTTAAATGCTAGGCCTACGATATACAGGGTGGACTCAAATAAATACTTCCTTTAAGCGTCTAATTCAAACTATTAGTAACCACCGACTAACACCCATCCTACATTGAGAAAACAATTATATAACAACCCCGGGTTGTTACAAAAGGGCCTATGGATGAAGTCGGTGGAATTCTAAAAAGAAGTCCAGATAGACTGGTTCTTCAGGGTAAGTACGTTTCATCTGAAAAATGTTTCGTCCAGAAGTTACGCACTGGCAAAATTGATTTATGGGAGTGCCAGCGGATGAAATCAAACAGGCTAAAATTAATGTACCCCAGAAATTAGTACCAATTCCCACAATAATTATTGTGAGCTTAATGAGCTTACACCAAATAACGTAGAACAAAAAAAGCAGAGTTTTTAAGGAAAGTGAGCTGTTTTATTTGCAAGTTTGGACAAGTATATGCGAACATTACCACTGGAGCCAAACGTATCCTTTTTAAAATATATTTATTACACTGATAAACTCTTTTCTAAATTATTTCACAAATGTAATGTTTCTTGGAAAACTACCTTCTCTGTGAAAAAAATCTTTTCATGATTTTTAACATGTTTTTTTCATGCGCGAAGAGAAATTACTTGACAGATATTATCATATATTATAATCTATCTATGTTCCTTAACAGCTTAGTTCAAAAACGGCAGTTAACGGAAAATACCAGGGAAAATGAAGCCAAATTAAGCACAGTAACGAAAAAAGTCAATATTATTTCAGGTATTGTAATAGTACAAAATCAGGGAGCAGTGAATGTTAGACAGGAGAATGAATTAACGGAAATTTCCAGTATCCCTTTTAACTATTACGCAATCTAACATCCTGACTTTTGACTTTCATGAAAGGTCTTCTTTATATTACATTAAATTCCCATAATTAAATTTATTTTCCTTCACATTGGTAATAGATTTGCCAGGAAGTAGCACTGTTAAAAGTTTTGAAGAAAGCGGTGATAGAGTTTTAAAAGAAAAAATGCCAGACAATTTCGGACAAGAAGAATCGTCCCTAAACAATAAAAAACTCCATTCGGGTCTTTATTTTGTTTGCACCTGGAAATTTAGTATCAGTAACATGGGATATAAATGTATGACTTGTTAAAGAACCTATAATTTGGCATGTATCGTTAAGCATAACTTTCGTATTAACAATGACATATTTCAGTGTAAGACGTGCTGTAAAATATAATGTTTGTGTTTACATTAATGTCATTATTTTAAATAAATGTTCGTTTCAGCAATAAACCGTAAGTACTTATTATTACTTAACTGATAATTAATGGGTTTAAAATTCCTTTACTTCGTCATTTCATTACCAAAATTACATATGTCATTTTGGTATTGAAGTTCGTCATTACCGCATTGACGTATTCATCATTTCAGTAATGAGGGAAGTCATTACCAAAATGACGAAGACAAAATTACCTAAAAGGCCTAACAATCGATTAAAAATCAAAATTGATCACTGCTGATAATATAAAAATAATAACTAAACATAATGGCAACTACTAATGGTCGGAAAACGACTAAAAATTAAAGTATATTTTCTAAAAGTTTCTCAGATCAAATTCTACCGTTATGCGAGATATACCCATTAGGACTTTACAGTGATATTTAAAGAATATCTACACATTTAATGTTGTAGTACTTGTGTTTAAGACAAAATAATATTCTTTTGGTAGTTCGTTTAATTAATTTTAGCTAGTTTATTAACATTTATCTGTAAATCAAACAATTTGTTAACTTACGGTAACAGGGTTAATTACGATGTAATTGTTTAAATGTGATTTAGCAATAAATATTAAATAAAATGTTATTTGTTTTCTTATTTACTCTTATTTTGGAATCACGTAATACAATGTTTGGAAGGCGAAAACGCATTTCTTTAAATTGTTTTGCCATTTAAGAACTGATTTTCCATTGTTAAATTTATTTGGTAGATAAATTTCATAAAAACTAATTAATATATTAATAATTGTTTTGACGGATTTATTTCAAATAAATGTGACATGAAAGGGATAAGCCGGCTCTGGTAAATAAATAAATATTTTACTACATAACTCATTTAGTTCTTCGACCAAAATTTTATTATCAAAGATTTAGTTCCTCTCGCATGCCATCGAAATAGATGCCGCTAAAAGTCGCAGCTGCTTCCGTCCTCCACTATTGATTTACCTGCGTTTCGTTCTCAGTTTTATGGTTTCAAAACGAACGTAACTGTTATAGTTTATAAACAAAAACAAATTAAATTACTACAATCATATACAATACAAATTGGTTTCAAACAGTAAATAAAATCAGTATTATTTCTGAAAGTGTTCATTAATGCTGTTAATTATAGTGTAATCAGGATGAAGATTTTGAACTTATTGTTACTGTAACTTGTAAGTAATTTTAATTTATTAGGCATATAATATTTTTATTCACACGAATGAAATAATGTGCGTTCTTTGTAAATATACGTCAAGGTTTATATAGGTATCTATCAAGAAAGAAATAAACAGGTACAGCTACGTTTACCTTCAATGACCTGAGGGTTCTGGTCTCCATGTTATTTGTAGTGATAGGGGGACTAAGCTTATTTTATTATTGAAACAGGATAGCTCAGTGATATATCACTAGGTTGGGTTTCGGCTGACTATAGTACTCTTTGAGCTAACCTGTTTAAATAATAAGTTTGCTTCGTTACCGAAAGCAGACGTGGATATCAGCACCTTCCGGTCATTTAAAGTAGACATAGCTGTCCCTAGAAAGTGTTTTCCACAACATAACTAGGTACTTATATGTTATGTGAATAAGCAAGGCGAAAAAATTAACCAAATTCATAAAAATTTTTGCTTTCAAATGCTTCTTTGTGGCGTCATTTGAAACATAGTAAGTACTAGCCATAATTTTATTCATTTATTTATTTATTAGTCTTATTTATACTATACAACAAAGTCCAGTTACATGATGCACAGTGAGAGTAGTAAAGAATAGATATAACACTAACCATAAATTATTATAAAACACAATACTACATATAAAAGTATAACATTAACTTAATGAAAGATAAGATATTAACATATTTCTACTAGCGTTACAGATATCTATATCACAGTTTCTTAAAAATTTATTAACAACAAGTAGATATTGTTCAGTCGGTGAATTTAGGTTTAAAAT
>JANEYF010004166.1:0-73011 GCA_029963845.1 Rhamnusium bicolor
CAGAGCCCCAGTGCGCTTTTAATATTTGTGTAGTGTAGTGGTGCTTATATCGTTTCGCTGGTTTCGCTCTCGATATTTATTTGTGGTTTCACTGTTTTGATTCTGTTATTTTAAGTTGGTTGGTGACAAAATGACTGAGAATGGTATAAATAATATTCTGAAAGTGAATTTTAAAGCTCTGCCGTTAGCAGAATAAGTAAAAATCAAGAAACTCGGAGGACCAACACCAGAATAAACTCTTAACCGACCAGACAAGGTATGGACACGTACTTTCACGAGGCATTTTTCTAAGAAAATTTACAAAAAGAAGTCAGTGGATTTGTGGACGTGATAAAGTAACTGCTCTGTTTTGTTTTCCATATGTTCTAAATAAACGAAAATAGATTTTCCGTAATTGCTAAGGAAGTGTGTGACATCATAATGTTTCAGATAAAAAGAAAGATTGTCATATAGAGGTCATTTAGAAACTGCATCTTTAGTGAATGTGGACAATTTTCTTAAATATTCAAAGAAATTTTCGAATCAAATCAAAATTTTTTCGTACCATAGAAGAGGATGACGCTGAGAGAAAAATAAACTATTGTCTGTGGGCTCCGGGAATTATTTTAATCCGAATAATTTTTTAGAAACTCTTACGTACTACTTTGGCCGAAATATTTTCAACGCTTATTAAAAATCAAACCAATCGTTGCGTTTTGTATGTCACATAGTATACATTTTTGACATTATGTTAATAGGTATTATATGAATTTTATTTAATACGGATTTAAATATAGAAACACATTATTACCCCCATTCTAATAGTTCGTAATTAATGTTTGAAACTTATAAGTTCATAGCTGTAATATTTTGTTCCATATTAATTTGCTTCCTCCTTCTCGTATAACCCAGGCAGTAAATAATAATGCAAAGTGGGTGAAAATTTTCCAGTATCATATATTGTATACTACTTTTGTCTGAGAAGAACGTATAATAAACTCGTCCTCATTAAAAGCTTCTTAACACGTGACGAAAGGCAACGTATCAGTTACTAGGAGGGTCTTAAGCACGCATTATATGTTAACTTATAACTTTTCGATAAAACTTCATTTTGTATTCGACAATATTATTGTTTAAAGTTGTTATTAACGTACCGTACGTTTTACTTCTGTTTAGGAAAACGTGATATTAATTTAGCAAAATTTTCATCACGAATATTTCGGTGTGTGTTACGTTGTATATAAGATTGCTATCTTCAATTAGACGTGTTCACTGGTATTATTATTATTAGGATTCTGAATTTAGCCATGCTTAAACTGCAAAATATTCGTACAGAAAATGAAGTAAAATATACCAGGTGTAACAGGATCATGGTACATCCCCTTTCCCCCTTTAGTTTTGAGGATAATTGATTGAAATTTGGGATATCATATATACATAATAAGCGGCACTTTTTGACATACAAGTGATTTTTTTCACTTCCGTTGATTTTTAAATGGAACACCCTGTATATTATTGCATTTTTGAATTATCCATAATTTTTTGAATCCAACGATACCAAATAAGTGACATTTCAAACGTCAGTATTTCTTATAATATAGTTTTTAGTTTGCCATTTAAGTGTGCCATGACGGTTCCGATTTATTCTAAATTACCCGTGTAATGCTAGAAAAATCGAAATCTCGTCAAAAATATTAAATTACGTGATTTATGAGCAAATGAAATTCACAAAATGGTTTTGGGGAAAAACTCCATTTTTTTCAATTGGAACCATCTTGGTACCGTGGTACCATTTATTAGTACTATTAATAAGGAATTTATTCATATATCGTATTAAAATGTGCGATAAATACAAACAAAATTACAGCTAATAGAAAATAAGAAAATACAATTTTATTCTAATTACCTTGTTATACATAAGGCGGCTTTGAAATACAAAAAAATGAACACAAAACATTACAACAGTTGTTCAAAATGCTGTCCATTAACGTCAATGCACTTCTGAACTCGCATAGCTGTTTCTCGAAGAACGTTCGCCAATTGATGGGCCGTTATGCTATTAATTGCGCATCTTACCCGTAGCTCCAGGTCATCACGGGTTGTAACGGCGGTTGTGTAGACAATATTTTATAGATGACCCCAAACAAAGGGGTGTTGAATCGGGTGACCTTGGAGGCCACCTCATAGGACCCTTCGTCGAAATTACGTTTTTCTCCGAATCTCCGTTAAAGGTATTCAATTACTGTCCTTGAATTATGGTGAGGAGCACCATCTTGCTGCAAATACATTCCCTGTCGTAAATGGAAAGGTAATTCAGCTAAACTGTCCTCAATTTCATTTTGCAGAAATCCCAAGTATTTGGCACCAGTCAGTGATCCTTCAAATATTATTAGACCAATGATTCTACTACCGATTATTCCAAGCCAAACATTGAAATCGAACCGCACTTGAAAGTTATCCTCCCTTAATGAATTTTGATTTTCCTGTGACCAATATTTTCTATTTTGTCGGTACAATAATCCCAAATTCGTAAACCTAGACTCGTCCGAAAATAAAATCATTCCCAAAAAAACATTGTTTCTCTGCACGTTATTCTGTAAAATCCAATTGCAATATTGCATCCTACGTTCGTAATCATTTTCGTACAAGTTCTGATGCAATTAGTATTTAAAAGATTTATAGTGGTATTTGTGCAAAATTGGGCTTACTGTTTGGTGGCTGATTTCCAATTCAAACCCAATTTGCCTTAAAGAAACAGTTTTATCAACTTCTACTCGAGCCAAAATATTAATTTCCGTTCTTTCGTCAAGAATGAAATTTTGTCGGGATCATTGTTGGACTCACTTCGGAACTGATTTTTAAGACGATTAAAATAATTTCTCGCTGGACATTGTTTATCAGGATATCGTTCGACAAAAAGATGTCTAGCCGCAATGGCATTTTTTCTACATTCCCCATAAATAATTAACATGTCCACTTTTTCATCTCTTGTATAAATTTGCGGCATTTTGAACACAATTAACAAGAATTTTAAACAGTTTTTAAAGACACAATAAAAACACCGGTGAACCAACAAATGTTTGACAAGCTAAATATTTCATTGTTTTCAAAGCCACCTTAGTTACTTCTTAACATTTAATTAGAACAAAATTGTATTCTCTTATTTTCTTTTAGCTGTAATTTTGTTTGTATTTATCGCACATTTGATTACGACATATGAATAAATTCCTTATTAATAGTACTAGTAAATGGTACCACGGTACCAATATCGTTCCATTTGAAAAAATTAAGTTTTTCCCCAAAAACCATTTTGATGAACTTTATTTGCTCATAAATCACATAATTTACTATTTTTGACAGGATTTCGATTTTTCTAGCATTACACGAGTCATTTAGAATAAATCGGAAAAAATATTGACGTTTGAAATGTCATTTATTTGATATCGTTGGATTCAGAAAATTATGAAGAATTCAAAAAATACAATAATATACAGGGCGTTCCATTTAGAAATCGAAAGTTAGTGTCACTTCCGGCGAAACCGAAAACGAAAAAAAAAACACTTGTATGTCAAAAAGTGCCGCTTATTATGTGTCTAAGATGTCTCAAATTTCAATTAATTATCTTGAAAACTAAAGAAAGAAAGGGGGTGTATCATGATCCTGTTACACCCGGTATACTTGAGTATTTACTGCTATTCGAATTTTTATGTTTATTGAAAAAAAAAGTTGAAGTCAAAATTGCTTTAAATACACTAGCACAAAAAATTAACAAGGCATCATTATAATTTATAAAAGTGCTAATCTGGCAAGGATTTATCCATGAAGTCGTTAACAAGATCTACTCATCGAAAAATATGTCTTAAAAAAGATTTTTTTTAAATATTGGCTCTGTTGATTTAATTTTAGTAAAAAAAAAAAGAAAACAAAAAATTTTGGCAAATAAATATACGGTTCATCAGTTTGCCGATAAATAGCTGAGAGTTCACCATTTTGGAAGTTAGTGCTTAAGTATATTTTTCCTCCTTTAAGGTTAAAGAAAATAAGTATCTCATACAAAACTTGATATACAGGCTGTTCATTTAATGTTTCAAATAATGGAGAATTACATTTGAGTTATGAATTTATGAGAAATCATAAAACACTAAAATATAAGGTAGGCGGTTTTCAAATTAATTAATCTGATTGCCTTTGCCATTCAGTCGTTATATAACAATTGGTTATTAAATTTAAAAATAAAAATAAATTAGGTCTCCACTTCTTGGTGAAAATTTAAAATATAGAGTGGCATGAAAAAAATAATAACGCTTAAAATTTTTCTTTTTCTAATTATTATTTACTACTTTTACAATACTACTTATCATAGTTAAGTACAACATATATCTTTTAAACAATTATTTTCCCGGCTATTTGCCAAAACGTTGAAACTTGGATTACAAAAAAGATAATATGCACATTATGTTCAGTGTGACTGACTCAATAATGTTATTCTTAATTCCAACTATTCTGTTCAGTAAAACCAAAAATAAATAAAACAAAAGGTACTCACCAGTTGAACAATCACTTTAAAAACTTTAAAATATCTGCCGACACGTATTTCTGCTTTTAGCTTCGTCTGGACAGGTCATTTAAAGGATGCAAAGTAACTAAATACTAGTAAACCCTAATTTATTTTTATTTTTAAATTATTCTACCCTACGGGGAATTTCCAATTTATAATTTCAATTAATCTGTTCTCTGACACCATCATTGGGGTTTACTAGTATTTAGTTACTTTGCATCTTTTAAATGAGCTCTCCAGACAAAGCTAAAAGCAGAAACAGGTGTCGACACATATTTTAAAGTTTTTTAAAGCGATTGTTCAACCTTTACTTTGGATCCTTTGAATGAGCTCTCATGACAAAGCTAAAAGCAGAAACACTTGTCGGCAGATGTTTTAAAGTGTTTAAAGTGATTGTTCAACTGGTGAATACGTTTTATTTATTTTTGGTTTTACTGAACAGAATAGTTGGAATTAAAAATAACATTATTGAGTCAGTCACACTGAACATAATGTGCATATTATCTTTTTTGTAATCCAAGTTTCAACGTTTTGAAATTCCAGATGTCAGAAAGATGTTGTTCATAGCACGTTACAAGAGCATCAATTAAAACCATTTATGTTCAACAATTATGGTGTTGTAACTGGCTTAAATATAAATTTACTATAGATAATAATTGAGTCGTATTTTACTCATAACGAAATAATGAACATACATAATGCCACCATTGTCAATCACTAGACACCGGACAATTTCCATGTGTGCAGTGCCAGCACATTTGTACGGAACAAATAAAATACATATCTCGAGTGCTTTAACATTTCACGAAAACTCCTGTACTGTGTTCAAGGCATTAGTATAGATTGGTATTATCAGAATTTGTTCTGGATGGACAGCAGTCAGGTTTGAACAATTTGGTCGATACATCACTTTGTATAGGGAAAAGCATGTCGACAAATATCAGCGGTGCAGATTTAAGATGGTTTCTCTATGGTAAAATTCGATACGCGCATAAAATTTTGAAATAAAAAATTTGTTGTTAAGACCTAACGTAATTTATTTTTAAAAGCAACACCACGATGCACTATGGGCCGATGGTGGAGGCGCCGTCTCAAAAAATACCAAAAACGAAAAGCCGAATAAGGAACACAAACTTTAATTTTCTTATAACTAATACATCAAATTTTTATAATTCGGTTCGATAATTTATTTAAATGTTGACTGGGTTTAGTTAGTAGACTTCAAAAGTAGGAATATGGAGAGATTTAGATGTGTTGTCTTGATGCTTATGTTAAATAAACAATTTCGTACTTAAAAATTAAATAAAGTGCAATATGTTATACACCGTTTCAAAGAGCAGTTCTTCTAGTATTAAAAACATAAAAAATATTTGTATATTGCGTATCCCTTACTACAATAAAAAAATGATAAAGGTCTCATGTTACTGGAATGACTTTCTCAACTTCAAGAAAAATTTTAACTGTTAGCAGGGTTCGCCCGGGTAAGTTTTTCTTTTCACCATCTGGCAATTAAAACGATCCTGTATAAGATCCAAAAAAATAATCTTGCGGATTTTTTGCGCTTCTCTTGCAAATCAACAAAATATACAAAGAAGCACGCGCGACGAACACTTAAAAATCTGCAATACTCGTTCCGTAAGAATTATGAATTTGCAAAATACGGCGTTATAAAGAATACATATACATTATGGAATTGCAACAAATCAGAGCATAGCATTTCACTGAATGCCTGGATTTTAGAAATCGTATATTGGGACGGTCCCATCAGGTTTTTTTAGCAGCACCACCATATTCCACGTTTGACAAAATATGTTTATGAGTGACTTGCGGTACCATTCCAAGAAGAGGAAGAACCATCAACGTCCTTATCTGAAAACCCATGAGGGAGACCATGTAAATCATTTAACGAATCCGCAGAGAAGACACAGAAACGAAAAGCAATAAAACTGTTTCGAGACTCTGGACTTGATCAGATTTATCATTCATATACTCAGGGACTACGTTCAATTGGTGAGACATGGGAATCAGAAATTATAGAGGAACTACGTTCTGCATTACAAGAAAGGAAGGTTTTTATCTACACATTATTAAGACGTAATACTTCTGTTGAGCCTTTCACAAATCAAGAGGCCTTGGCACTTTTCATTAATTTAGATTTAACGAAAAACCAATATACATACCTTAGAACCTGTTTACAAGACAAAGACTGTACTTTACTCCCATCATATACTTACAAACTTACGGAAGCAAAGCGAGAATGTTATCCAGAGCACATGCAAGTAACTGAAATTGGTGCTAAAGTAAGTTTGCAATCTCTTCTAGATCACACATGTAAGAGAATAGTCAAAATTGATTCTGTGAATGTGGCCAACTTTTCACAATTAATATTATACAGTAAATGGGGCTGTGATGGATCTTCAGGACAAAGTGAATACAAGCAAATAGTGAAAGTGACGTAATATACGATACTAACTTGTTTGTAACATCCTTGGTTCCACTACAAATTGTAGATGAAGTCACAAAAAACGTCATTTGGAAAATCCAACCCCGTCCTCTGTTCGATACTGTAGGCTCATTTTAATAGAATTATCAAAAGAGACTCCAGACAAAACAAGATCTGTTGTCAATGAAGTGGAAACTCAAATAAGCACTCTTTTGTTTTCTTTTGTAGTGAAGATGAACAGCAGATGTCTATTAAACATGAGCTGTTCTTTACAATGATAGATGTTAAGGTTACACAAGTAGTAACAAATACTCCATCAAGTGCCACATGCCATATATGTCTTGCAAAACCAACAGAAATGAACGATTTGGAACGTGTTAAACAGAGACCTGAGAATGAAGAGCATTATAGATTTGGACTCTCATCTTTACATGCATGGATTCGATTTATGAAGTTAGTACTTCATGTTTCATATAATTTATCATTTAAAAAATAGTCAGTAACCTCAGAGGACATGAAAAAGCAAAAGCAATCTAAAAAAGTTTATGTACAGGAGCAGTTTTGGAAAGAATTGGGATTACTAATTGATAAACCTCGACAAATCAGCGGAACTAGTAATGATGGAAATACCGCTCGAAGGTTCTTTGCCAATTCTGCTTGCACTGCACAAATTACTGGAGTTGATGAAGAATTAATTATGAGATTTCGCATACTACTTCAGACAATGTCAAGTGGTATGGCAATCAATGCAAAAAAAGTTTGGTGAATATGCCTTTAGAACAGCCGAATTATGTGTGAGCAAATATCCATGGTACTATATGCCCTCTTCTGTACATAAAGTACTCATTCATGGAGAAAACATAATTCGATATGCACTTTTACCACTTGGCCAGTTGTCCGAAGATGCACAGGAATCCAGAAATAAGGATTATAAACGTTTCAAGTTACATCATTCTCGCAAATGTTCCTGAAAAGATACTAACGAAGATGTCTTTCATCCTTTATTGTATACATCAAACCCTTATATAACGAGCTTAAGACAATCTGTGTCACGCAAGATTGTGGAATTTGAAGAAGAAGCCTTGCAACTATTACAACAAATATTTAATTACATATAATTATGTACATAAATTACACGCTATATGTTATCATTATACAATTATAAAATGAAATGTATAAAAACAAAAATAAAAATTATTTACCGTCACTACTGAACGTCAGACCTTTCTTTATATCTGTATACCGAATTTCATGTGTCTATAGTAACAAATAAAAAAGTTACAAATTTTTGAGACGGCGCCTCCACCATCGGCCGATAGTGCGACGGTCCAATAAGCTGCTCAGTAAAATCTGCACATTACCGATAATATTTACAGATTTATCTAAAAGTAGGGTAGTATAGACATTCTAGTTTCGTATGTGCTTCAGTTAAATTTCGGAATAGCTCATGTATATATAGTACGTGTACTTGTGAAACTTTACATGTAATGTCAATTGAATAATATACGAAGATCTTGATTTTCGAAATTTCAACGTCTTAACTTGAAAATTTTGGCGTTGTTGCCAGCATAGTATCATAAGTATCATGATTTTTATTCAAAATTTACAGAATAACGGTCAATGTTATATTTAGCACTACATTTAGTAATGTATTTGGTATTTGCTAACATATTTATCCTAAATAGGTCACTTTTAAGATAACTGATTCAAATATATATATTTTTAAATGTAACGATTTATTTTATTTATAGTAATTTTATACACGTATACATCTAAATGCATACACGTAAAACAGTTAATTTTTTTATTATTTTACCATGGAAATGCCTACTGTTATCTGTAATAGTTTTTCATGTTTTTATAGAGAACTAGAAATAAAAGAATGCTAACGAATAATTCAATTCCGATTAGTAGAAATAAATATGAGCAAATTTAAACATAAACTTAATAGCTATAATTATGTCTAACCTTTGTTGGGCATGTATTTCTTTATCTCCAATCAACACGAACAGAGCATTTCTAGGAATGTGAAGGGTTGGAGGGACTCGCCGAGTACATGATGTGACAGTGGCGTATACAATCTATTATAAATTAATTAATGTAGTTTGCTGTAAATCGTTTTGTACAATGCGAAGCAGCCGATGTCGTAAAAATAAATATGCCTGTTTATTACTGTCGCCAATTCAAAATAATTCCATTCTGGTTAAATTTGTGTATTATCTGATGTAATATATTTCCTTAGTGGTTCATAGAGTTTTCAAAGTCAGATAATTCTGGAACTAACTCATGAAAAAAAATCTATTTCAAATATAATTTCAAAACACAAATGTACAGCTCATCTGATCAACAAATATTAAGAAATGTGTGTCTTGTATTGGAATGTGGGGTATGACAGTCGGGTGGGTAAAACGCTTATAGCTAGTTACTGGGTACAGAAGGTCAATAGTTCAATTCCATCCTAGAGCGAGTTAAAAATTTTATTTGTAATTTGTTTCAGAGTACGATGGGATAGAGAATTTTCGATGCCCTACATATGGTTCGAACTCCACAATAAACCGTAGTGCCTCATCTCACTTTACCTAACATAAAAAGGATTTTCAGTGTTATTTCGTAACATCAGGGGCGGTTAAGAAAATATTTGCACTATTTTCGCTGAAGCCCGGATTCGTTCCAAGCTGCTTAAAAGGAAAATAAAAAGTGTCACTTTTCACCTCAAAAAATGGGAACAAGAGTCACTGATGAATACGGTTTATACTGTTATGCGAGATGCACAACTAGGCATGGACAATGAGGTATTCACTTTGAATCAGATTTATTGGGAATATAAGCCTTCATTTCGCCCCGTGGTGACTAAAAATCCAACTTTGACAAAACGAGTAAATTTCTTTTACATTCGTTTGATCACATTTGTATAGTTTGTTTGTTGGGGTTGTATTACCGTTTTTTTCTATATTTCATCAACATTTATTCCACAATATGCTGAAGAAAACAGTGCATATTACGAATTATTGTGTGTACAATTGTCAGTCAAGGAAAAATGTGG
Organism: Rhamnusium bicolor; assembly: GCA_029963845.1. NCBI lineage: Eukaryota > Metazoa > Arthropoda > Insecta > Coleoptera > Cerambycidae > Rhamnusium > Rhamnusium bicolor. Next base: position 10,024 of record JANEYF010004166.1, read on the forward strand.
ATAGGAATCCACTTTCACTATTTTCCCAAAAAAGACGCGGGTGTTCGTTTACATTACCAGTAGTTGTGGCAATTTGGAGAAAATAGACAGCAAGTGAAAGCATAATTGATAGGAAAAGCATTAACTTTGGCAATACGTGTCAATTTTAAGCCAAGTTTTTTAAGTTATAATAGTGACATTTTTAGGTTAGGTATTTCCACAAGTTAGCAGAAAATAGTGTAAAATAGAATAAACCAAGACTCGGCTAATTTTGATTTTTCTGATCGCAGCCCATATGCGTCGTGGTGATTTTAGTTCCCAATTGAATATAGTCAAGTGCAAACTTTGGTAAATGATGTTTGCTGAGCAGGAGGATTGTTCTTCATTGTCTAACAAATTGTTACGTAAGTTCAGTTAAACCAGTTGACAATTTTTATTATATTTACATTTTTTGATTAGTTAGAACTCTAGTTCTATTAAAATATACTTACTCTTCAAAATAGTGTATTAGCAGGTACAACTATAGCTCAAATTTTAATAGAAAGGTAATTCCCGATGGTTTAATATGTCAAGGAGGTCCAGTGGCTTGGTACTTAAGGGATACAGCGGGTTGTATTACTTATGGTGTTTAATTTAAGGCTGAACCACTATCTATCTTTAATAACCACGCTGCACAGTAGTTCAAAAACGATTGGTTTTGGCCAAAAATAAAAAAGCAACATCCTGGAATCAAACCGTATTATATGGAAATGCTGGTAGGATAATTACAGTACTCAGATCTGTTAATACTTGCCACTATAAAAATTTATTCAATCACGTATAAGCCTTTAAACTGCGAAGATGTTTAACTGTTTTCTGTTATACAATTAGTGGTAAAATAATCCCTTTCCATTTTGTTGCATTTCTCGGAATTGGTGACGCACAAGTCCTTAAATAACAATTCAAATGAAAGCTTCAGTTATGATATTTTGTAAATACGTTATGCCGTTTTACTTTGTTAAAATTTTAATTAACTTCTTGGAGAAATACAGTGTTTTCTTTTATAAAAAATTTTATTTAAGTTATAAAACACTGTCCACATTTGTCCACAATTTTTGAGTATTCATTTTAAGGCTTCAAGTATGTTATTTAAGAGCATACAGTCACATTTTGCTTTTAGCTGCTTTTTTCGTTAGAAAAAAATATCTAAAAATAGCAGATACATGGGGCTGATTTTATAAAATATTATAATGTACTTTCTAAAAAAAAAAAAAAAGATTTGTAATGCAAAACGTATAGAAGTCAATAATGCAGAAAAAAAGCACTTCTCGAAAAAATTCGTGATATTTGCTTAAAATTCGCATCAAAATGGAAACAATCTGGGAGGCAAAATTTAAGATTTCTTATATCAAATAAAACATTGTTGAATAATGTACTTTAAGAAAACACTAAGAATTATTTAGAAATACCTATATCAAGCTCGAGGCCGACCAGAAATTCTGCAACAAAGATCTCAAATTATATAAAAAAAATGTATCAGAAAAATGTCGAGAATTAAAATGAATTAAGACTTACTAAATAGAATTTAAGTTTTGACCCGTGTGTTACAAGTCTTAGACATTTTACAAAAAAAATAATTTTTTTTCAGTGTATCTTGAAATGATGGAACTTTTAATTAAAGCAAGACCACAGAGAAGAGGAGACTGGACAGAAAGCGATTTTGATGAAAATGATAAAGACGAAGATGATGCATCAGAAGTTGAACTTTAATTTTATATTTTTACTAATCTTATTATTGTGTTTATTTTTTACTAAATTTTACATCAAATTTGTTATGTATTATATATATATATATATATATATATATATATATATATATATATATATATATATATATATATATATATATATATATATATATATATATATATATATATATATATATATATATATATATATATATATATATATATATATATATATATGTGTATATATATATATATGTATATATATATATGTATATATATACATATATATATATATATATATATATATATATATATATATATATATATATATATATATATATATATATATATATATATATATATATATATATATATACATATATATATATATATATATATATATATATATATATTATATGTTCTTTCTGCAACCATCTAAAAAATTAACTATTTTTGGTAAATTTTTTGGAAAATACATTTTTACTAGTCTATCCCGGTAACGTAAGGGATTGGTCAAATCTTTACCAATCCCTTATATCACTTTTGGTTGACAACAATTGGGTAGGTACCTAATTACCTACTCTAGACAACAGCGTCAGACATCTGTCAGTCGAATTTTATGAATTTTGTTCACAAAAAGATTTCAAGTTTAAAATTGTTTTTAGAGTAGGTTGCAGAAAAAATATTGTATGCAAGTTACGCAACTCACCCGGAAAGTGTCTTTGTTGGGCTCGTCGGCTTCCAGGACCCTCTGGCGCTCGCCTAGTAAAAGAATTACCTTCCTATTTTGTTAGGTAAATGATTATTATACACAAGTGTATATTATTCAACAACATTTTAAAAATCATTTTATTATTTCATATTTATTAAAAATAGAAAAATAATAAATAATTTAAAAAATGTGTATTTTCCGTATACCTACAAGGGTTAAAAATTTCATCAATATTCGACATAATTATAGAATATCTTATTTTTACCCAAAATAATATCTTTCTTCCGTCAAAATAGTAAAACATGAACGTTTTCTTTTTTTGGCCAAAATTAACCATCTTTGAACCACTCTGCGCTGTAGTAAAATTGGATTGTTGCTAGTACTCAGATTATTAACATATAATGAACAGTGACGTTATTTCAAACTATTGTATTGTTTCAAGGTAGAAGCTATTAATTTGTGTGCTTTTTTATCACTGATTTAACGTCGGCTAATTTCCGTTCCCAACGCTAGACGTCTGTACCTTTCGTGAATTAAAATTGTGTTCTATTTTGTTTTTTTTTTTTGCAGTCACTACATTGCAATTAGAAAATTGCTCCCTAAGAAAGCAATTTTGTGTCCGCTCATGTGCAGCAAAGTGTCTACTTTTAACCCCCGATAAGGGTGTTATCGGGCTGTTATCACGGTTTAGGTCACGTGTTCGTCCGTGAGATTGCGGCCCTGGTCTCGTTATTCCATGCAAATCAGGAGTCAATTCAGACCTCTGGTCAACTTTGGAACAGATGCTGAAAGATAGGTTCGCACAGGATCACACCTAAAATCAACTCGGATGATGACGGCCGGGCCGGAGACCTCACTCTATTTACTAGATTAGTTTTCCTGCAAATTGAACTTCTAATATTAGAATTGATTTTAAATTATCTCATGGACATCATTCATAGAATTAAGTATCCTAGCACGGGAAAATCGCACATTAATTTTAAGTAAACTGTTATTAGTTCCATCTATTCAAAAGTGATTTATTAAATGAAATTACCAACAACTACAGGATTTAAAAGATCCTGCCTGTGTCTAGACCGTTTTGTATATTTGCTAATTTACTTTTAAAATGTACAAAATTTTAACAAGATTTTCGTCGTACCGGCTTTTAATTTATTATTTCTCGGAAAGTATATAGACAAAATTTCAGATGCTAACAGTTTTTGCTATATTTTATTTTAAAATTTCAAGGTATTTTCAAAAACGTAACTTTTTTTTGAACTATTAAAAAATCTTTGAGAATGCAAACGTTTTAAAAAAAGGTTTCCGGGATATCAAATATTAATGAAGTTAGCAAGCGTAATGGATAATATAAATAATAGAAAGAGATCTTAGTCTATTCAGCAGTTTGTACAGCTGGGTATTTGGATTTTTAATTTATTTATTATTTTGAAAATTAATATCAGACTAGCACTTAAGGCATTAGAAAATCTTCTTTGGATATCATGCGGCAGAATGAACCTTCAATGAGAGACATCTTGAATCACATTTGTAGGAAATATCTTAAAATTTTTGAAAACTGGTTCCATCCACACTGAAAAGAGGACGGTCAGATCTTCTCTTCCAGAGGATAAAACAATTGGTGTTGTGAGGGAATGGTGATGATTTCTACGCAGCAACATCTAAGATACCGTAATTACACGACGTATGCCCGCGGTCTGTCCAGAGAGTCTTTAAAAAAGTAATTTGCATTCATAGAAGATAAATATAACCCCATAAAATATGGAATATGCTCAAATGTAATTCTTAACTGACAGCGTATACCTACCCCAATTTACTGAGCACGAAGTCCTTAATAATCTTAAAAAATTTAAACCCAAATACATTGTTGGTTCGGACAAAATACCTGCTTTTTTCTTCGTGATTGTGCATGTCTTCTTTCAAAACTTCTTATTATAATTTTCAATATTTGTATTAATGTATCTGTATATCCTTTTGACTGCTAATTGTCTAAGATAATACCTGTTTACAAGAAAGGTGAAAAAAACATAATTGAAAATTAAGAAGGTCGTATTTGAAAAATACATTTTAGAGAAATTAAATGTTATACCGTCAACTCTAAATTTACAATTTTCGTTGTTGGGAATTAAATTTGTATTCATCCCTTTTATTAATGTAACCATATAACATAACATTGTGTACGTACCTGGAGTACAAATGTCATTAAAACCTCAAAATGATCTTTGGAGTTACTACTTTCTGTATAACGATCATTAATAACTTTGTCAAGTGTTTGAAATATTACTTCATGATTTCCTCTTTTATCATCTAAAATATAAAATCACAACATGAATTTATGGAAGACAGATCTTCAACTACTACTTTATTTTGTATAACTCAATATATAGCTGCCACATTTTATTCCTATCAGCAGGTAGACGTCATAAATACTAATTTCTCTGAAGCTTTCAATAGACTGAATCACAACACCTTGCTCCTTGCAGACGAATTGAGATGCTTCTTCAAATCTTACCTTGAAGAGAGAAAACAATTTGTAGAGTGTTGCGGTCAACAATCTGTTGATACTATGTCACTTTTTGGGTCCCTCAAGGATCTATATTAGGACCATTATTCTGCAATATAAATATTAATGATATTATAAATGATTTGGAAGCTAATTGTTTACTTTATGTGGACGATATGAAGATCTATACTATGATTACATGTCTTGAAGATTGTAACAAAGTTCAGCTAGCGTTAAGAAAAATTAATACTTGGTGTGCGTTGAACAATTTCCCTATAAACCCTTCTAAATGTAACAGTATGTCTTTTTCTCTTAAACACAATATTGTAAAGTTGGACTATTAAATTAATGAAGTTTCTTTGGAGAGAACTAATACTATTCGTGACCTTGGTGTAATTTTCGATCCTAATTTATATTTTTTCAAATCAGATAAACAACAAATTGCAAATTGCTTCAGATCTCTAGGTTTTGTAATACGATATACTCGTGATTTAATAATTGTAATATTGTCAAATTTTTAAACTTTGCCCTTGTCAGATCTCGTACCAAATATGCCACTATTATGTTGCGTCCCCACTATAATATTCATGTACAGAATATTGAGACAATCCAGCGACGTTTTCTAAAGTTTGTTAGTTACAGGGAGGATAATTTTTATCCAACAAAATTTCTTTCAAGACAGTAATAACCGCTAACATTGAGTGTAATGATATTGTGAGTTAACTGAATTTCCTAATTCGTTGTATATCTTCACGGCAATCTCTTACCGTCTATCTTCCATTACCTCGTTTTAACAATGATATTTTCGCCGCTATCTCAGATGTGCAATAATTATAACTCACTGCAAAATATGTTTGATCTGTTTAACTGCAATGTATCCCCAATCAAAAGTCTACAATTATAGAATATACTAACATTTAATGTCCGTTTATCTCAATAATCGTTTATCGTCAATAACATCATGTAATGTATTCATATTTAAATTATGTATTTTTATATTCGATAAATATTGCATGTAATGTAATTTTCAATTCAATAATTGGTGTTAAACTGTGGAATGGTGTATGTTAAATAAATAAAAAAGAATCTAAGAGGTTTAGATCTGAGGCTCTAGGTGGCCAAGGAACAGGACCGTTATATACTATTTACTGATCACCAACTCTATCATTTAAATGATCTCGGTCCAGTCTTACGTTATGGGGAGGAGTCTCGCGTTACTAAAACCAAATTTCTGTTGCAACATTGGCCAAAACAATCAGTTCTTCTACATCATTTTCCAAAAATCTCAAAAAGACTTAGAAATTACATGCAAAGTTTATGAAAAATAAATTATAATAGATAGGTGAGTGTAATCACATAACTCTCATTATTGGTGAAATTGTAAGCAAAAATATATTATCTTCATTATTATTCGGAATTTATTTGAGATATTTTATATAGATAATTTGAATTTTTTTATTTTTCCTCATGAAACTCTTAAACTAAACGACAATAAACTGGAAATAATACACATGTGGGTGTAAATAAGTGAATATTAAATAACAGAATTATCGATGCCAAGCGTTGATGTCGCTATGCATTAAAATGCCTTCTAAATCACAAAAGATAGGAATATACTCTTTTCACAGTTGTCTAAAATCATTTGCCGAGTCGATAAATAAAAGAAAATCGTAGGTGTCCATACGAAAAACAAGAGTGTGCTTTACTATATTTCTTAATGTTAAGAAAAAATGTATTGCGGTTTTTTGCATATCGCGAGCATATATGAGATATTTGAGAAAATTAAATTTATAGATTTTCAGTTTTTTTTTAGGATAATTCAGGATTTTTTTAAAAAATTTCAAAACTTCTGAATGGATTTTAAGAGAGGACGTAATTAGACGCATTTTGTCTAATTTAACCTATTTCGTATCTCCATTAGTTCTCAAAATGCCAATAGTGGCCCTTTAAATATTTGTATATAACCCTTTATACATACTTTTTCAATTTGGACAATAAACTGTATTTTGCGATTTTAATTTCGCAAAATATGAATGTATACAATTAATTAAATTGCTATGTAGACTAATAGACTGATCAATAATCTAATTGATATTACAACACACTATTGTTAAATATATTTTTATTTAATTTGTGACATTTGGAACTTAATTTATTGTAACGTATTAAAATAGATTCCGATTATTTGAAGACAATAGATGCAGAACATACTATTCCCTACAGGATTCGTTTGAGTGGGTGAATGTTCCAGTAAAATTGAGGTTTTCCGACATAATGTAGTGAAACTTTTGATTATCTACGCAAAGTATAGACATTGTGGAAAAACCGAAGAGTTCTAATATTGAAAGAGATCTTGTATTTAATTATATTTTTTTTTGATAATTATTTGCATAAAATCAACACATATTTGCCCAAATTTTATTTTATTTTCCGTTAGAAGACCGTGTAACAGATTTAAAGGGGTGAAAAAAAAATTAATCTTCAGCTTTCGTCCTTATACTGTTTTATTAAACTGGGTGGCGTGGTGCTTTGAAATATTAATAACTTTTTTGCTTTTTAATATTTTTAATTTTTTTTTTACAAAATGAAATTTATTAAATGGAGATTTCTTTGAGCTACACTTAGGAAAGATTATGGCACGTAAATGACAGCCATTTTCAACTTCACAAAGTCGGGCTCTTTCAATTTTCCATTCAATTTTTAAGGATATCCTAGATTATGATCCTCAGAGGTAACCCCGCATCTGACTGTACACTAAAATGGGTATAATTGTTGCTGATGATTCGCTTTTGGATTCTCAGTTGTCCATATTCTGCTCATTTACGAACTCATTCAAGTGAAAATGATCCTCATCACTCATTATCAGATTATCAATAAATTCATTTCCTTCAGTGTCAGTTAGTCAAAATGAACTGGACGATTATAGCGTTCCTGAAGATTTGTCTAAAATCCTTTACAATGACCTCCGAGAAACCCCCAATTAAGCTGAACGTCTTCTGGTTGAAATTTCAGGATCATAAACAACACTCTTCTCCACATGTTAAATAATTTGACAATTTACGACCGAACGTGGTCTTCCAGTTTGTAGAAGGTCACCATCCATCATGTGGTCAAAAACGTACCAAAAACGATTAATTGTTGACTCGGATGGCGATATTCGAACATTAAAATGACGGGATATGCCCGCTGCATCAAAATAAATAAACGCTGAACTGGAGATCGGGAACTGAGTGCTTCTTACTTGATTACTCACTGGAGCAGAAGTCAAGTCGGAGACAAGTCAAGTCGAGCCGTGTAATTCAATTTATACTAAAACTCCTGCCAAAAATGGTAGGGATCTAGGCGACGAGCAAGCGTGTCGACTGCTGTCAGTGGCAAACATTATTTCAGCTTATCTCGGAGTAGCATACTTAAACAAATTCCTTGTCTTAATTTATATAAACATATGTTTATAAAATATTTCAAGACTGGGAATCGCTTTCTCATAATTTTTAAACTATATTTCCGAAAAGAAATAATTATTTTAAAACAGCCAAATACTAATATTTAAATATCTGATGTGGCCAGTATATAACTTTCTTATACCAGTATATATGATCTAAAAAATCATTCTATTTAATTGTTCACTTACCTCAATTAAATTTTAATAGTGTACCTTGAAATGTTTCATTAAAATTTTTAAATAATTAATTTTCAGCGTTATTCAATAGTGTCAATAATATATTCATGTCATATATTTTAATAATTTCTTCTTATTGCCATTGCATTTTTGTAACTAAATTAGACCTTCCAAACGTCAAACTATTAAATTTATCCTAACCCCATTTTATGAGGCCAAATGTGTAAATTATTTCAGTTTACATCAGCTTTATTTAAGTACTTGGAAAACATATTTCATTCGCTAGATATAGCAGACATGATTTTTAATCTTTCATCAAGAATATATTTTTTTTGTAAAGTCAAATACAAAAAAGTCTGGGTCCTGTGGACCCACTTTCAGCCGGCCAATTTTGCTCATCGCCGAATATCTCATTGTCTTTGGCCTTTAGAACAAGTGTACCAAATTTGAAAGCTTTATCTGAAAAACTGTGGCTGCTATCGTAATACTACAGACATGCGGACAGATTTTTTTCATAAAGTTATGTTTTTTCATTATAAATAATTCATTATGTCTCTTCTGGTGGCACCACATTCACCAAATTTAATGTGTCACCTAACATGTTGTGGACAATCTTAACATCCACACACACGCACCGACAGACATCATTTGGAAAATAGTCAGAACGAATTCAGAAGGATTCAAAACATATATATCAATAAAAATCTCAAGGTCGAAAAAAATCACATTAGGTATAAGAAAGTAAAAATAAAACAATTAATAACTTATTCGGTAAATTTTTAAACAAATAGAAACATATTTCTTTACTATGAATGAATGATTTCAACTTTCTTTGAAATCAAACTAAATTAAACTAATTTCCTATTACTTAATTGAGTACGAATACAATAAACGATTTACTTTTAGAATAATAAACAAACTAAGATTACCCTGAAAAGAAACCGGCTTGAAACAATTGTATTAGAGAAATAATTGATATTTCAAATACTGGACTTGCAAAATAAATTTAACTTTGGTTTAAAACGGTTTTAAAATAAATATCAACACAAGTTATGGTATACAGGGTGTAATAATATGAACGAAAAACCCATTTCGGTCTGATTACAATAAAAAATCTATTTCCGGAAAAATCACTTCGTTACACCAACAATTTTCTAAAAATTTACTGTTTATTAAAAGTAGATAAGTATTTCAGTTTCATGACAATTTTAAAGCTACTTAAAGCAAAAAATATTTAAAAACATAAGTAACAATAAGATTAAACGAGAAATATAATAATTTTACACTTTATTCAATAAAATATGTTTTTATTTTGGGATATGTTTATTGAATACTTTATTATTGTTTTCGCTCCTCTTAAAATATTTTTATTGATTTACTAAAACACCCTGTATAAATTATTTTACTTAAATTAAGAAGAGAATAACTATTTGATATGAAGAGTAATTTGTGATCAGATTCCAAACTAAGGAGACGATGTTAGAGTAATTAAGTCAATTAATTTTTATGATTTGCGTATAAAAGTGTCAAAATCGTGATGTCCAAAAAATACATTTTCTTATAAAATTGAAAATGTTACGTCCCGTTGTATTTTTATATGCTGGTACAAATTTGTTAAAACCTCTGTATCGGATCATTTTGGTTGTTTTAAAACAAACTTTCTTAAATCTGATGAAACTTTGCTTAATAGAAAGTTTCCACGACCTTCTGCCCTAAATTCGAAATTACTGCGAGGGCACAAGTTTGATGTGACCACTTTCCATGTAACATAAGTCAATAGAATAAAATAAACTTTAAATGTAAAAATAAAAAATATTTCTAATTCATGCTGTATGCTCACAAACAATTTGAACTGATTGTTTTCTTCATATAAAGCATCTACACATAAAAACAAAAATTTTTATTTGTATAATTATTGCTTTTTATACATGGCATATAATGTAATAATTTATTTCTGTTGTATTAATTTAATTGTATCTGTTTTTTAATTTACAGTTTTGATTTAAAAATTTTCCTTTTCTGAATTTATATTTTATATAGGTTGTTCCGAAAAATAGTGGCATGATGTAAATCACAAACATTCAATGTTAAATTATATCGATTTAACTCGTTTTATGTACATACAAAAGTAGAAATAGAAGTTACGGTTCTATAAATAGGCAAAGAAATTAAATTTGTTGTTTCATGAAGAAAACAGTTGAGGTAGATTGCTGAAATTTGACAGAAAACTTCTATTCAATAAAGAAAGTATTCGGGAAAATTCAAATTCATAAAATGGGAGTGTTTAGGAGGTAAAGGATTTAATTCTTTATATAGCTTTTCACAAGAACCAATTAAATGTTTTACTAATTTTTCAAATTCTCAACCATTCGTGAGATATAAGGTCACCATCATATAGTGCCTTTGATAGCGACTAAAAGATCCTCAGCCTCAAGAAGTCTTCAGGTATACCGACAAAGATCAGAAGATGATACAAGAACTCTTTCGACTACATTTTTCCTGGTATGGTCCATATTTTTTCTCATAAGACACGGTTTTATACACTGCAATTTGAATTAAAGTATTTTCACTTAACTTGTAGGAAATGATGGTGGTCTAATCCAATGTATGGTGTAATTGTGGAAACTCTAATTTGATAAATATTATTATAGAGATAGGCATCTGTCTTGCGGCGTTCAAAATTGGGGTAATTAAGCCTTTGTACAAAAGCGGTGATAAACAAAAGTCGTAAACAACAGCCCAGTATCTCTAATCTATAGTCTTGCAAACATTTTAGAAAAGATTATTAAAAATTAGTTTGCAGATTTTTAAGACAAATATAAAAAAATTTTCCAATTGTGACGTAACAAATACTATTTGTGTGTAACGTGTCATTTTGACACCCTTCAGTACAGCAAAGTTACTTTGAACTTTTATTGCAGTACGATCTCGAGCACCTGTTTCTGTTTTAAAGCATAGAAACACCACTTTTATCTAACAGCGGTATGATAGAAGCTAGAATGACTCATTGAAGAAACGGAATATCCAGGGGTCGGTGTATGATTGTCGGTTTTATAGAAATGGACAACTTCACTTTTACCTACCGAACTTGATTCTCGGTGTACAACCAGATTTGTTACTTATACCTTTGCATTAAATAAAATTCAGAATATCAACTTATTCTATTTTATTCAAGACATAGTAGAATAATAAAAAAAATAATAAAATATACAACAACAGAAATATATATTTATACAACGTAAATAGTAATTTATTATACAGATAAGCAACCAAGGGACCAAGCAAGAAATTATGCAAGCATGGTGAGCAAGTATGTCAAGTACAGTTAAGTTACGGAAACTACCACTACTAGATATTTACAAGTAAGCCATAATTCAAATGTTTACTGTAAGCAGGTACACAAGCAAATAAGCGGTGATTCAAAACAAGCTAAATTATGGTATCTATTACTACTGTTATCTATCACAAGCAACTAGTGACTCTATAGTAACTAATGCCTAAATCGGTATTATGGCATGCGGTTGGTGTAGCAATGTTCAGGTACAAGTGGTTACGGTTTACAAGCGTGACACTACGGTAGGATGTCAACCTAGGGACATGTGGTTGATGATATGTACTAGTCATGGATGTGCTATATCTTTAGATTTACCTCCTATGTCTTTCTTAGGACCGATTAGATCGTACGTTAACTTGACCCGGGACACTTCGTCAGATCCCACTCAAATATGCTAGATACCGGGAACTCACTTGTGCCTTTTATATTTTCCTGTTGAAGTCCCCCTCCAAATACTAGGGATCGGGGGCTCCACTATAACACTGCGATCGGATTCAACTCAAATATGCTAGATACTAGAATCCTATCGGTGTATATTACATAACCATCAAATAATAAAAACTGAATATTTCCAAGAAGTAAACTGTCCCTTAAATTCACTAAGCCAGATATTTCCGTGAATTTGTATGAGGTTAACAGACGGTAGCTAAATACAAATGACGGTTATAGGTTATCACATCAACTTTTTTTTTTTTTTTTTTTTTTGGCACTTAGACATGGTCCAATCAGCCAGAACCTAATTATTGACTGTAGGGTCGAAGCTGCATTATTATTAGTATCTTATGTACATTATTCATTATTCCATTTACCTAATCTACATTTCTTACTTTTTAATTATTATTATTTTCATCTTTGTCCTATGGGCCACCAGACGGGACACAAGGGTGATTTTTCTTTTTATTAATCTATAATTTTGGATTACAAAATATATACGTAAGGATAGTTCACAAGGGCATACAATTCTCGCCTAGGGACCTGTCAAGGCATTTCTAATTAATTACAAACAGGGTTAGGCCACGGGTAACAGGGGAAACAACAAAAGGTTAGACAAAAGGGAAGTAAGTGTAGTGTATATAGTAGGTACATATCTACCTATACTTAAATTTTTAGTCCAGTTTTGCTTAAAAATTTGATTATGCATTGTAGTACCTCAGTTTTATCTTGACTTAAGACATAGACTAAATTAAATGGAGCCATAACTCCACATTTAATAAGGTTTGTGTATAAGTTGTTGCATTCACTTATTTATATATTCATTACAGTTAAAAATTATATGGTCTAAATCTCCCTCTGTGTTACAATGTTCACACATGTTTGATGGAATAATTTTGAGCCTGGCAAGGTGCGCAGGGTACCGTCCGTGACCAAACTTCAATCTGTTGATTATGGTGATGTATTTTCGGGGAATATTGAGGTTATCGTGCCAAAACTTTTGTGGTATTTTTGGCTGAATTAGCGTATATCTTGTAGGGGTTGTGAAGCAAAATTCTTCCCAGAGATGCGACCATGTTTTTTTCATTTTGTTTTTTAATACATTTGTACAGTCATTTATACTTATATCATTTGTTACATCCATTCCATGTTTAATACTCTCTTTTGCAAGAGAATCAACTAGTTCATTAAAATATAATCCATTATGTCCTTTAATCCACACAAACGAAATATTGCCTCCATTTGATGTCCATTCATATAGCAGTGATTTAATTTTTATAATGTAAGGATCTAAAGCAACGTTTGGGTTGTAGCTATTTTTTATGGCTGATAAAACAGAGAGTGAGTCGGAGAGTATGACTGAATAATTTGTATTGATAGATATAATATATTTTATGCCCTGCAATATTGTAAAGGCTTCAGCGGAGAAAATTGACATGTCCAGAGGTAGGTTAAACATTGACTGTGTGTTTTCCTGGGGACAGAAATAGGCACAGCCTGTACCCTCGTGAGATTTGGACGCATCAATATATATTGTGATTCGATAAGGTATTTTTTCTAAAGTTTCTAACAAAACACTGTGGCTGAGCGTGTGGTTTTCTGAGTATTTAGGGATTATGACTGTGTTAATACTGGATAAATCAAAGTAATTGTGTTCGGGGTTAGACGGGTACAATTTATCTAGACGTTCAAAATATTTGCATGTCTGACGAAAGGCCGTACATAATTGTGGAGAGTTTCTTTTTTAACCAAAATTTGTTACACAGATCGAAATTATTTAGTTTGTATAATTTGTCAGTCAGAATTGTGTTTTTTGTTTGCGATTTGATAACAAATTTTTCAGCTAAGAATTCACGACGTAGTTGTAGAGGCGGCTCTAAGGCTTCAACGTGGAGTGGTTCAATTGGAGTTGAGTTCATAGCGCCTAAGCAAATTCTGAGGCACTTGTTTTGAGTTATGTCCAAACGTTTGAGAAGATGATTACTGGCTGAGCCATATATAATGGAACCATAATCCAAAATGGACCTGACATATGACTTGTAAAATAATAGTGCAGATTTTTGATCTGAGCCCCACCAAGTTTTAGATGTCATCCGAAGAAAGTTTATCCCTTTGTCACATTTGCTAATAATATTTTCAATATGTGGTTTCCACGTCAATTTTTTATCCAGGGTGATACCCAAATATTTGACATCGTTCTTAATGAAAAAATTTAAATTTTCCCAATTTAATAGTTTGCATGTTATCTATATTATGACGGGAGAAGAAATTTACTAGCGACTTTGATTCGGATATTTCCAAACCATTATTGAGCAACCAAGGTTCAATTTGTCTCATACAGTTTTTTAGGTTCTGTATACAGAGGTCTAATTTTCTGCTACTGGTATATATACAGAGATCGTCCGCATATTGAATTATGCTTATTGGTGAATCAATATTGTGAATATCAGCGGTATAGATGTTGAACAATAGTGGACTTAACACCGACCCTTGAGGAAGGCCCACCGATAACAATCGTGCACCCATCCTCTCATTATTTTCACTTCTGACATACAGTTCTCTATTATATAATAATTTAGTAATGGTGTTTTGGAATGAAAAATTCTAGTAATTTTTTTTCAAGAATATGTAAGTTAACAGAATCATATGCTCCTTGGATATCCAAAAAAACTGCTCCTAAGTAGTCATTTCTTGAAAAACATAACTGGATATCTGTAACTATGTTGGCAACAGCACTTAGGGTCCCGAAACCTTGTTTAAAACCAAATTGATTTTGGGGCAGAGGATTATTTTTATTTAACCACCATTCTAGTCTGATTTTTACCATCCGTTCAAATATTTTCAGAATACAGGAAAGTAGAGATATAGGGCGGTATGATTCATACTTATTGGGATCTTTGTTTGGTTTAAGTATAGGAATAATGATTATTTTTTTCCAGGCTTCTCATACATTCACCTTTTACCCAAACGTCGTTGAAAATTTCTAGGAGGAATTTTTTTGCATTTAGTGGGAGGTGTGTTAGCATTGGATATTTAATCTCATCAAACCCTGGTGCAGTATTACTTGCCATTTTTATAGCCCAGTCCAGTTCGGTTATTGTAAATGGTTTGGATATGGCACTCGAATTTTCAACCGAAAATTTTTTTCTCAAAATTATCGTTAGCTGACGGTGGCGATACCTTAGTAAAGAATTCTTCCAACCATTCATAATTATCACATTTTTTGTTATTTTGTATAGGAATTCTTTGTATAACTTTAGCTTGTTTCCATAACTCGGTGACTGGGGTATTTTTATTTAATTTTGAGCACCATTCTTGCCAATTCTGTTTAGCTTTGCGCTTAAAGAGTTTTTTTGTTTGAGCGAATATCTGAGACCTAATGAATGAAAGAAGAAAAAAGGTACAATTTCGGGAAAAATTTTTAAAATTCTTTATTGCATTTGTGGACGAATCTCGACGAAATATAATGAAAAAACATAACTACGGAAAAAAAATCTGTCCGCATGTCTGTAGTAGCAGCCACAGTTTTTGAGATAAAACTTACAAATTTGGTACACTTGTTCTTATCCTAACCTCATAAAATGAGGTTAGGATAAATTTAACAGTTTGACATTTGAAAGGTATAATTTAGTTAAAAAAATGTCAATGTCAATAACAAAAAATTATTAAAATATATGACATGAATTATTATTGACAGTATCGAATGACGCTGTTAATTAATTATTTAAAAATTTTAATGAATCATTTCAAGGTACGATATTAAAATGTAATTGAGGTAAGTGAATAATTAAAAGAATGATTTATTTAGATCAGGATGATATATACTGGTATAAGAAAGTTATGTGCTGGCCACATCAGATACTTTGTTCCATTAAGTTATATTTTTCATTATAATTCGTCGAGATTCGTCCAGAAAAGCAAAAAAAATTTGGGTTTTTTTCCGAAATTTTACCCTTTTTCTTCTCTCATTCATTGTCTCTTCTGGTGGTACCACATTCACCAAATTTACTGTGTCACCTAAAATGTTGTTGATAATCTTTACTGCCAAATTTGGGAACTCTCCCATTAGTATTTTTTGAGTTATCGCGGATACACACATACACACAAATCCACACATACACACATACACACAAATCTACACACCCATCTACACACACACACACGCACGCACCGACTGACATTAATCGGAAAATAGTCAGAATGGATTCAGGAGGGTTCAAAACGTATATATTAATCAAAATCTCAAGGTCGAAAAATATCACGATTACTATACTTCCTTATATTAGGTAAAAGAAAGTAAAAAGTTGATGTCACTTCCGGTCAAACAAGAAATTACAAATATATTCTTCATATGTCAAAAGATGACAATCTATAGAATACTAAAAGAGTATGAAATTTCATTAAGTTCGTATAAAAAACACAGAAGCTATAGGCTGGCGTCTTGTTTGAAATTCGCCCGGTATAGTTCATTTAGAAGGGAAATTTAAAATTCAATGTTATAAGTCATCACATACATTACGTAGATAAAAATGTTAGTTTATATTTTTTGAACGAGCCCACTAGTGAGATGCCTTTTGACAAAAGTGTCTTAATTTTTGAAAATACAGAAGTTCTAGATAGTTGAGCTTAAGTATTACATTTTTGTGAGTAAGTATATTACATATTAAAACCCTGCGTAATATTTAAAAGCATTTCGTGTTAATTAATTAATGAAATCCGTATTTACTACAATACTTCAGCAAGCAGGATTTAATAAAGCTTATATTAAAATATTTTTAATAAATAACATCACCTTTACATTCCGATTTTAATATATTAAAAAGTAATACCTGCCTTCATCTCAGTACGACGCAGTAAAAGTTAGCGTCCTAAAAAAAAGAAGAAAAAAAGTAAGTTAGTAAGCCTCGTAATCGGGGCGTGGAATACGAAATGAAAGTTGGAAGGGTTGCGGCCCTGCGCTCTTTACAGTCGAAACCTGAAAACCGGACTGAAAGGATTTCAGCACTCGGAGCTCAGCGCCTTTCAACGGAGGATGTTACTATTCGTTTCGAAATGGCAAATAATTTTACGTATGCTGGGTCCGTTACAGATGAAAATAATGCATATTACAACTCTGTCGAGTTATGTTCGAAATGCTCTTATATTTCTTAACATAGTTCATTATTAATATAGTTTATTATATTTTATCTTGTTCATTTGTGCAATATAAATGAATTCGTTGAAACTCCCAATTAAAAATAGGAAAATTATATTTGAAATATAAATTTAAAAAATCTGATCGTATTTTGATGTCCTTAAAATAAATTTTTTCAAAATTAAAGATGTTTTTAATATTTTTGGTGGCTGTTGATTGTATGACCTGATATGATACTTATTGATTTCACTTAAGTGAAAGATGTCAATTGTGAACAACTTTTATGTTCAATTATGGTCCATGCACAATCTTTTGTTACAAAAAACACAAACTAATTTTTTTAAACACATATTAACTATGTCTTTTGTTGTTGAATTTTCGTTCTCTTTCAGGTGATAAAGTGTTCAGGAGGTCATATCTTAGTCATTATTTGGCTAAAAAAACACGAAACTTGTCGTGTTTGTCCTTACCCTATTAGTTTTTTTAAGAAACGGCTGTAAATTCCTGAAAATTTACAAGATTAAACTATCCATTGGTAGGTCTAAATAGAAAACCGTATGGGGGTTACAGCACAGTAGAACGAAGGGCACCCTTGTGTGACCAAAAGTCGAAGATTTAAAAAATCGGTATAAAATTAGGGTATGGAGTCCGCTGATTTCGATTATGAGATTAAAATTCTGAAATTCAAAAGGGCGGATGTCAAGTAGGTAAACTCCGATAAAATATGAATCCATTTGTACCAATTTAGTCACATGTAACTGATGCTGATAGGTTTCTGAAAGGACCGCAATTACTTAAACGACGTAATAATACTTTTTCAACTAAACTTATAATAAGAAAACTGAGAAAAAAATATGTAATTGAAAATAAAACCAGGACAATTAATAGATAATAACATGTGTAAAAGAAAAAGCGTCTTAGGATACTTTTCGAATATTCTATAGAAAATACATTGTTAAAAATAAAAAAACTTTTTTGCTTTTAAATGTTTCAAAAATATTTTATTAAAACTCAACACGTGTTTCGGCTTTTTATGCCTTTCTCAGGAGTACAGATGATACCAGAAAATACACTACTTAACGAGTCGTTGAAATTTCATGAATTTAAGATTGAGAGTTAGTTGAGTAAAGCTAGAAAATATTTCCGATATGGAATTTAACAAAGATATAGAGTTTTCAGTGAACATTTCTTCCAAATGCTCATATTGCACTTAATATTTCAGATGTTGTAGTTCTAAATCTTGTACATGTATTTACTTTAGATCTTAAACTTCATTATACAGGCGAGGAATTTATAGTTTACTTAAAATGACAATTAAAAAAAAGGGACAATAAAATATTAGTAAACAGCCTCACGCCAACGGCTTATAATTGAAAGAATCGCCTTACATATTTGGTCCTGGTAAATGTTCCTCTATATTTATACCAAACGTTCAACCTCATTGAGATTGGCGGGTGAAGATTGCCTGCTTAGAATATCCCACAAATATATGATTGGATTAAGGTCTGGACTACATACTGGCTACTCGAGGAAATGTCAGTAATATTGCTCACATTATTCAAAGGCATTTTCTGAACAGAGATCTGTATGAGCTGTTAAATGAATTACTTCTCAGATCATCACTGAACCTCCACCAATGTGGTTTGTCGAATATTACATCGGGCGTAATCATCATCTACTCGTCGAAATACTCGTGAATGTCGAATGAAAACATTTAGACAAACTGCAACACTAAAAAAAAACACATTCCCAGTAATTAAGATATCAGTCAACATGCTCCCTCCCTGGTATACTGCATTCTTGACCTACAATATCTCTGTTTAAAGCAGGTTCTGTTGTAGATATTCATGGTATAATTCGTGTTGTGTAAGCTGTCTCAAGACAATGTCTGTTAAAAGTTGTATGTGATTACTTCTTGAGGTAAATCGCACTCTTTAAGTACGCACCCTGATTAAATGATTCTGAAGTGCAGTTCTAACTAATGGTATTCTTTGTTGAGAGCATATACCGGGAGTTTGTTTCTCTAAACCGTTAGAGCACACGAGTTATTGTTGTATGACTTTCACCCAGCCTCTCAGCTATAACGCAGTAGCTTCATCTTTCATCACTGCCAGATTACATACTTAAAACGTATTTATCGCGAGTTAAATTTCTTGTTTGTCGTTTCAGATAACAAACGTTTAAATACTACTAATCGTTGTACATTTGCTCTAATACTATTTTTTTATTATTAAAAAATTGGAGAATAAGAAAAATAAGGTAATTTTTTTCCAATTGCAGTTTAAAAAATAAACAATAACTCAATGCATCTTGAATCAATAGATTCGAATTTTGCCCTGTCAAGTTTTACCATCTTTGCAAGCGTTTAACAAATGCACCATATAAGAGTGCGTTAGCACGCCCCCGTCGTCGCCATGATCACCATAAAACTTTAAACCGCTCTTCAAATTTTTCTGTTGATCAAAATAAAAAATTAAAAAAATTATTCATCTTAAATACCATATGGATTTAATATATAAAATTACAGACAATACTGATGTGTATTTTTTTATTAATAAAAAATACGTATATTTTATTTGGTGTCATTTTATGAAATTAAATTATGGAATTTCCTATTAATAAAAAAAATATACTCAGCAGCATTGCCTGCAATTGTATATATTTGATCTATATGTTATTTAGGATGAACAGTTTGCTTTGATATTACTAACAGAAAAAAATTTAACAATGATTTATGGATTTAAATTACACACTTGGTGAAAACGCACTCTTAAGAAAAAAATCGTAACTTCCTAACGATTTCAACTGGCTATGCGATTTTTGGTAGGCTATAATCGTAAAACAGGATTTTTTCTGACAAATCCTTAGGAGATTTTTTAGCCTATTGGAGTAAAAAAATAATATGAAATTGACCCAATAACAACGGAGTCATGGCCATATATGGAGTATTATTTTCAGTGGTGAGTTAATTATGTGTAGCAGTGTATATCTCACACGTACTATGGTTGTACATTTCCCAATTTTAATACCACATTACACATAAAAGGCCTTAAGGAACATGTTCCTCGTTTATGCAAATGACATTTTTCTACTATTTGAATAAAAAGCCGGCTGATATTATTTCTGTCGGGGCAGGGTCTATCTGGGCCGATGACGTTCTGTTTTGGCACACGAGATTTAGATGATTAGGGTGGATCTAAAGTAAAAGCTGCGAGACCGCAGATAATGAAGAAGAAGCCCAACTCTTTGGGCATACATGCACTAGCAGGCCCGCAAAGCGAACGATGGCTTCATTCGGACTAATCCTCTTAATAGATTCTGTCCAAGGCGCATCTGACGCTGCCCAACCCTTTCAGCTTAGCATTGTTAACACAAGATCCAATAAGTCAGGCTACATCATGTGAAAAACGAACTGATGACGATCAACGTGCATATTGCGTTAATGGCGGATTGAGGACGATTACCATACTAGATTTTCCAGAAAATAATATTGAGATAAATGTTTTAAGTAAGTTTATCAACGTATACAGTTTTCCCCAAAAAGTATGGGCAAATGGCAATTATATCTGTTAAACAATTTTTTAAAAAATTAGTTATAGGACTGATGCATACAAAGTAAAAAAAAATGCATACGGAATGGACACGAAACGTTTAAAAATTTTGAAAAAATATATGAAATATTTAAATTAAAAAATGTTACCAACAAGATAAAAAAACTATGTACATAATTTAGATAAAAATAATTATGTTTCAGTTAAATCTTTTTTTTTCAAAGTATTAAAATATTAAAAATTTGAAATGCCGCTTTCTTTTTAAATATCACCTTACCATATTGAATCCACCCTAGAATGGAAATATTTCCAGTAATTGAGGATCTAAAAACTGGGAATCTGCCCAATATTTGAAGATCTAAAGATATAAATAAGGGACAAATTAAAAAAAAACCGCTGTCACTGAAAACATTTTTTTTACTTTCTTATACCTAATATAAGGAAGTATAGTAATCGTGATTTTTTCCGACCTCGAGATTTTGATTGATATATACGTTTTGAACCCTGAATCCATTCTGACTATTTTCCGAATGATGTCTGCCGGTGCGTGTGTGTGGATGTGTGTGTGTGTGTATGTGGACGTGTGTGTGTATGTGCGTATCCGCGATAACTCAAAAAATTCTAATGGGAGACTTCCCAAATTTGGCAGTTGAGATTTTCAACAACATTTTAGGTGACACATTAAATTTTGTGAATGTGGTACCACCAGAAGATACATAATGAATGAATGAACAAAAAAGGTACAATTTTGGGAAAAAACTAAACATTTTTATTGCATTTTTGGACGAATATTGACGAATTATCATGAAAAAACATGTCGGCATGTCTGTAGTATCGCGATAGCAGCCACAGTTTTTGAGATAAAGCTTTCAAATTTGGTACACGTGTTCTAAAGGCGAAAGGCAATGATAAACTCGGTGATGAGCAAAATTGGCCAGCTGAAAGGAGGTCCACGGGACCCAAAGTTTTTTGTACTTGCCTTTACAAAAAAATGTATTCTTGATGGAAGATTATAAATCATGCCTACAATATCAACCCAATAAAATTTATTTTCCAAAAACTTAAATAAAGCTGATGCTGACTGAAATATTTTACACATTTGGCCCCGTAAAATAGGGTTAGGATAAATTTAACAGTTGGACATTTGAAAGGTCTAATTTAGTGACAAAAATGTCAATGTCAATAAGAAGAAATTATTAAAATATATGACATGAATTATTATTGACGCGAATGACACTGATAATTAATTATTTAAAAATTTTAATGAAATATTTCAAGGTAGGTTATTAAAATTTAATTGAGGTAAGTGAAGAATTAAATAGAATGATTTATTTAGATCAGGATGATATATATTGGTATAAGAAAGTTATCTGCTGGCCACATCAGATATTTTATACTCGTAATATATCTTGGTGTAGTTATTAAGCAGTCCATTTAATCTATTCCTGAGGTATCTCTCCTGATATTTGGAAAACTGCCAAAGTCTATCCTATACTAAAGAATGGTGATATCTCTGATGTAATAAACTATCGAGCTATCGCCCTATTCTGTAATTTTGCGAAAGTTTTTGAGATATTTGTGTATAATCGAATTTACTCACTCGTTAAAAACATAATGTCACTACTTGATCAACACTGTTTTCTGAAAAACGCTCAACAAACACGCAATTTATTTCTGAAGTTGTTGATGAGCAGACAGGTCAATGTCATATCATGATAGAATAAACTGTAGATATGACGTTGCGCAGACTCGGCGCCATCTTTGTTTTTTCGCTTACGTCACTCGGTTAGTAAACATAAACGTAACCTTATAATGTTTCTTTTCGTTTTCTCAGTGTTTTTCTTATTGTTCTTTTATAGTAATGTGGTGTGCAATGTATGGGTGTCATGCGACACCTAAATAAAGATAATAATAAGGATGTGGCACCTATATATGAAATTAACTGTTGCTTCACCGAGCAGATAAAGAAGGGTTTCAAAAAAACCGATTGAATTGTATACAAAATAAATTTCTTATTCGATCAAAACCCCGGTAAACTTTCGTTTTTATTTAGGGTATTATTAAATGCATATTATTATGTGCTCTTATTTACGTATTTTATTTCAATATTTGTGATGTAAAGTAAAAAAGAATACTACATTTTCATTATTTTTGCAGACCTCATTTGAATGAAGTGGACGTTTACTAACCGCATAGATCCGAATGAAATAGAGACCGTCTAGTATCATATATGGCTGAATGTGATATACACTGACTCTAGGGTTTCAGAAATCTAATTCCTTGGCCAAAATTAATAAAACTGTTATTGAAAAACTAATTGAACTAAATATTTTCTATGATAGAATGATAGAAATTTAGAGGCATTCAATGTGACATTAGGACATTCTGTTTTCTAATTCTAACAAGTCTAGTTGATTAAGAGGAAATATTTCTTCTAGAACTTCATTTTTTTCATAATCATCGTCAACACCGTCGTCGTCGTTGTCCTCATTTTCTTCATGTGAAGATTATTGTATCGGTTCGGGCATAATACCAGTTAATACAAAAGGAAGCTTTACCATCTGTTGACGGCTTATACCCTTTTGTAAATTTATGCTTAAAATGAGAAAATCTGAAGTATCCACGACTATTTTGAAAGTCTATGGAAAAAATTATAATTTATCAAAAGTTGAAAATAGTTGCAGATAAAATTTATTTGAAAATAAACGTTAATAAATATTAAATACATTCATATGAAAATTATCACCGCAAAACCACAGCAATAGCACTTTGATACTTCCGACTTACGCACTACAACTGAATTCTTTATCGGAAATACTAAATAACATTAACCATATTGTGTAAAAATGACGCTGCTGAAACAAACAAGCATATATAAAATTTTGTCCTTCAGGATGTTTACTTTCTACATTTGTGCACAAAGATTATATTTCTAAAAATCGAAAAGTTTGACTTTGGCCAAGAAATCGGTTCGCAGAAACCAAAATGCGAATTCTCAAAAAGCCTTTGATCGCATAGATCATAGCAAGTTGGAACAATACGGATTTCCAGAGCTGTTCAATTATTTTGCTCTTACTTAACCGACTGCTTACAATACGTTACATATAATTGTTTTAAATCTAGTAGTTATAAAATTACATCAGGGGTTCCGCAAGGATCAAATCTGGACCCACTACTCTTTTCATTCACAAACGATCTGAATGACCTTATCGGATGTCATAAACTGTTCTTTGCAGATGATTTAAAATCTATACTTCGATCAATTCTACCGACGACAGCCACAAACTGCAAACCGATATGAACGAAGTGATATATTGGCGCAACCTAAATTGTCTTAATTTCAACATCTCCAAGTGGAAAATCATTACATATATTGTAAAGAGAACCTAATTACAAACAACTATCATATTGATTTGCAGGCTCTAGTCCATACCGATACTACCAAAGACTTGGGTGTTCACTTTGATAACAAATGAAGTTTCTTTTGCACATATTGAGCATAGTGTTTCATTTTCTATAAAAATATTAGGATTTATACTTAGATTGAGTCAAGATTTTCAAGATAATGGAGACATCATTAAGTGATTTTGCGCTTATGGGCTGTGATAATAGTATGTTGTCAAATAGATTTATCTTTAACTTATTAAGATTTAGAACATGTTTACGGCTAACATTTTTTATACCGTGTGTAAAACGGCTAATGTGGCCAAATATTAATAAAGACCGATTAAACAAGCGATATGGACGTAACAGTGTGTGTATTGTAGGTGGCTGGTGGGGTACATACTAGGCCTGTTCTTATGTTCACTCATTGTATCTTATTCCATCTCATTTCATCCTAGTTTGTAGCCATCGCTCGTAATCGTAATATTTGTCGACTGTCCTGGTTTATCAACTCAGTTAAATTGTTTGGTGCCACGGTTTAATAGTCGTAACACTATTACTTTTTACAATTTATTAATAAACACTAATTTCGTATTAATATCTTCCATAAACACAATGTTTCATTTATATTTCTGTTTGTGACAGTTGTATTATATTCAGTTGTCTACTAAAACATTTGTACATTATGATCAACTTCACGTGTTCATATTTTAAATTAAAGTATAAAAGTTACTTGAAAAGTTGGAGAAAAAAATTCTCGGAAAAAATTTTAGGGTGTTTACTAAACAATTTAGATATTGAGGTCCAGTTAATTTGAGGAATAAAGGGCCCTAATAAATTATTCCCTAATATACGAACCCAATAGTTCGTTTTCAGTTGGTTTTGAGAATGATATCAATTTATGTGGAATTCTCATCATCCCAACTATGCATATTATGAAAATTTACGACACATTCTTTGTAAATGTTGACTAGTTCGTAAATAAAGTATTACCAAAATACTGGATCATCTTCATTTTTTTGCATCGGCCATCTGCAATAGTCGAAGCATTTTTCATTGTCTCGTGGTAGAAATTCCTGAGCGGTGGCGAGATGAAACGGTATAACTACTTCTGTTCTTTTTATACTCTCTAAACAGAAGACTGGGACATATTTTTTTGAGTTGCCAAAATTCGATTGTATAGAGCACTATTTTCTCCAATACGGTCTAAAATATGCACTTCATTCTTCACCGTTAAAATTCTACTGGGCCGTCTCTTTCATTTCTTCTTGGGTAATTATGTTTTTCTCGTTACTATGATTACGAATACATAAGTTCTAGATTTGGAAAATTTGATTTCTTTAAGAAAAAACCGAGATTCTTATGTAGAATTAAATTCTATATCAGAATTAAAAAGCCGAAAAGTTGATGATTAACAAAATATCGAAGAAATAGTCGATAGTAAGTGTTATAACTAGCGCCCTCTATGAAAGCAAAAAATAAGATGATTAAAGAAAGCTCCTAATTATTTTTTTATGTATGAATACTAAATTTAATAAAAATACGATAAGCTGTTTTAAAGTTATAATTGAAAAACAAAAACTTTAATACCATCTTGAGAGGCTTGTTTATCTGTAATGAATCAAGTTCCGACATAACTCTATTAAGTATTAGTTCATAACTGATGAACTTATTTAGATCATATCTAACAAATAGAGGGCAGTATGTGACATATAATGGTTTCAAGTTAGAACTGTATGTTGCTACCTCAAGGGTGCCTCAGGGGTCAAACATTGGACCCCTTCTTTTCGTACTGTTTAAAAATGACCTGACTGAGTACATCGAATGCGAACAACTTCGGATTCGGATGATTATCAAGCATTACAAAATCAGCTTAACAATGTAATAGAGTGGTGTAGAATTAACAAGTTAACACTGAATATATCTAAGTCCAAGTTCGTAACCTATTTGCGCAAAAAATTCCCTTATTTATATGATTATGCTATAGACAATGTTGAACTCACAAGATGTGATTCAGTTAAGGACTTAGGTATTATTTTTAATGCAGCTTTATCCGTTATTAAACATATTGAAGCGGTAGTAACTAATTCTGTTAAAACGTTGGGATTTATAAACCCAAATTGTAAGTCATTCTCAAATGAATTGACGTTAAAAACTATATATAATTCGTTAGTCCGATCAAAATTAGAGTACTGTTCTCTTGTATTTTCAGTTCATTTAATGGCATTTCTGTACAACGAAAAATTTTGAAGTTCTTACATTTCAAGTGTAATCGAGTACATCCCGAAAGAGGCTTTAGGTAGAAACTGTTACTGAGCATGTTTGATATGCAATTATTAAAATATTGTAGAATTCTGTCTTCCTCAATATTTTTATTCATAACTATTACACAACAAAATTGTCCTGCCATCCTATCAGAAATAAAATTTCATATATCTCCTCTTAATTATTGGCAAAATAATGCATTTACTTATTCGGTACCAAGGACTAATATCTTAGTTGTTACCAATTTTTGTGATGTCATCCAACTTTAATAATATGTCTCCTAATTGTAATATAAATTATTAATTGTAATCTGTCGAGTTTATTACGAATTGTGAAAGAATACTACCACTCAGCTGAGATTCAGCTGTCATTTTCTACTCAATTTCAATATATAAATATACATTATTTATATAATTGTACTTTTTTATATTATTATTTCTATTATTTTTACATGGTTCTATTTGTTTATATTATTGTTATTTTTAGTCGCTGTATAACGTTTACTTTAGAAACATTGCTTACATTGAATGTATATGCATAACTATAATTTGTTATTACAGTCAGTATTCTGTAGTATTAATTACCTATATATTAATGTTTATTATTAGTTGTATTAATGTATTTACACTGTTATTTCTTATTTCATTATATTATTGCCTGTAAATGGCTTTCTGTTGGGCAATTTAATAAATTATAATTATTATTATTATTAAGACTTGTTGTATTAATATGTCAGTCTAGTTACGAATCACCCTGTATATCAAATTCATAGGTTATTCACTTAAATTTTTTTGTTTGAATTAATTTTCTTTTATTTATCAATCAATTATATTATTGTCTGAATAATAAATAATTGGACACCTTGGAATTTTTTGGCATCGTAATTTCAGAAATAAAAATGTTTTTTCAGTGTAAAGTAATTTATTTCTGCACAACTTGAATGCTGTTATTTCTTCAGAAATATGATCACTAACATTTAAAAATGGAATTCATTGTCACAAAAAATATCATTAATACCATTCATGACCCAGAGCGATTTTTCTCTCCCTTTGCAAAGTTAATTTGAAATATTACACAAAAAGACTGCTAGACATTACGCCTCGTATACAAATTACAAAACAAGCCTAATACGAAAAGTTTAGAAAACGCACCATCGTAGTGTCCAGTGTAACAAAAACCATGTACAAAGCCTTTTTCATAAAACAGCACCACTAGTAAAAGCTTCTCCGTCGGCCGAATGCAAGTGCACCGTTCTTTTTCATCCTCTTCGAATCAATAGAGTTGAAAACGGTTGGTCCTTGTCTCTCGCCGGGCGGGCCTCTTTTGCGTCCACCCCAAGTTCTCTTCAGGGGCCGCAAAGCTTCCTCGGCGGCGACAGCGACTAGACGTGCAGAACCACCCCTCGACCTTTCTCGGGCGCACTCGGCACGTGTCGGCTCACCATACGGCACCGTCGGACAACTCGAAAGTCCTCAAGAGTCCTCAGAAGAAGACGTCCTCTTGTGAGATGCCCCCGTCTCTTCTGAACCAGGTAGGACTTTTTCTCTTGACAATTTTTTATGCATAACTTTGACTCGTTAAAACTTTACAAGTAAAGTAGAATTTCACTTCGAGGAAGTTTGTTCTTAGTTTATCAGTTGTTCTTAGGTCGATATGAGGCTAGGCTAACTTTAACTCGGTCTTCTTAAGTTTATGACAGTTTGAGAAAAGTTTTTTTTAGTCTGTGGCACCGCCTCGGCTAAGGCTATTCATGCTCTACTCCCACTTTTGGTAATCCAGTTCTGCGCAACCATTTTACAACAGTACTACGGTCTTCTCAAAACGGTAACGAAGTTTCTTAATTGTTTTTGATAAAGTTCAGTGACATATTTATGCGATTTAAGAATCGATTTTAAGATTGTTTACACGGCAACGTCGCGGTTTACCACTAATAATTGTTGTTTATTGCTTTTGGGAGATTCCAGTGCCAAATTTAATTTACCTTCTGCACAGGATCAATGTTTCTCTATGTACTACATATTTTATATTGGTTTTCGTTCTTGTTTGTTTTAAATATGTTTGCAACTAAGTGATATGAATGTGTCATCTAGATATTTGGCTTAATAATCAGTCCATGTAAGTTTTTCTTTTAATAATTGTATATGACTGGGTAATGAATATGTAGAATATGTATGAGTGCAATTATCTTCAAGTATAAAGATAGCATACACGAAATGCAGAGTACGTGTTTTCAACATTTCTTAAACTATACCTTGAATATTTTTAGATTTAGTTTAATTTTTTAAAAGTCAATAACACAAACCTTCACATTTAAATCTTTGAAATATATTTTACCCTTTTTATGCAGTTTAAAAAAAGTGACCCAAAAATTTTAAAAAATTGTATTATGAACCATTTCTTAAAAATATATTTTATATTTTGTAAAGGAAAAGTTTTACTATTTTTATTTCTATCACAGTTTTAGTCAGAAACTGTATAATTTATTTACAGGATATTTTACAATTTCATATTACCCTCTTTCGTCGATATTTATAAACGTCGTTATAAAATCAACAATATATATAAAAGTAAATGTCTCATCCTTTTTGTTTGTTTTTTTTTGTAGATTGGACATTATGCAATAACAAATAAGTTTAGGTTTGATAGATTTATCTTTTTTTTTTAGAACCTATTTGTAAAAGACCGCATTTAGCATCTACAGCGATTAATATTATAATATACACACAACATGGTAGAGAGGTCTTTTGAATGTTTGAATATTTAATAGCAACAACACATGTTTTCTGTCTGTGGTCAAAATAGCACCAACTTTATCAAATTAAAATAATAATTTGTATTACAAATTATTTCTAAAAAAATCCCTACGGGATTTATCGGTTTTCAATTATCTAAAATTGGTCTTCTTTCCGTCTGTGTATCTGTCCCCCCCCTCCCAATTTTTAACGACCAAACGACCTGTAAGCTCTCAATATGGAATTCGTTTGAAGTCCTCTGGGAATAATAGCAATGGCTAAGTTGATTGTGGTTGAAACCGGTCAGCTCTAAATAAGCTTATACACATGTTTTGTTTTTTGCAAGTATTTTGAAAATGCGGCTCAAGAGGATATAAAGATAAATCGTCAACAGCTTTTGCATCAACGAATATCTCAGAGGTTATAGATTTTTTGACAAATTTTCATTAAATAAACAAACGAACATATTATTTAAGCTTAGTAAACTTATATTAAATGATATAGATGTAAGGTATGGATTACCTCAGTATAGGGTGACTTATCTATGATAAAAAAGTTGTAATTTATTATTCAAGATATGTAACATTGATTACAATACATTTCAATTAACGTTTTTAAAAGAAATAATTTATGATATAAAATTTCGGGATGGGGTAAATGTAGATCCGACCTGACATACTTTTATTTCGATATGAAAGTTAAGTAACGGTAGTCTCATTCACTAACATGGATGGAGACCCAAGTGAAACTCGGCGATCTCGTCCCGTCTTCTAGCGGTTTGTATATCACCGTATACGCAGAAGCTATGCAATCTTAGGCGAGGGTTGTGTAGGTGACATACCATCCATCAGAGGGGATGTAAAGCAGGCGGTCCTTTGCCTTTTAGATGCTAGGCAAGTAAAAAATCCCTACTCTTCGATAGAGAAGAGGTTTGGTAACATTTCCAGGTTGGTGGCGTCTCATCTCTTGGCGTCGGTGATCGGCCGTAGTACCGGAAATAAGCTGAAGTTAGATAAACCAATTAAAAAAATAAACAAGTTTTGGGATTGTACTCGTTGAGTGAATAAATTCGAAAGACAAAAGAATTTTCACCTCTCCAAATTGAGTTTCATGCCCGTTAACCATAAAAACCATCTTCGGTGACGATTAGCATAATGATTTCATTGATAAGGTGCATGCTATTGTGCCAAAATGAGATCACTATTTTCGGAAGAGCTGCTGCCAAAAGTACGAGGTCCTAACCAAGTATAAGCATACTGATACAACCTCTTAAAATGTCTTTCATTCAACTCCAATGTGTGATTATAAACACGCTTTTTCGCCCCATGAACTACAAATATTTTTCAAAATTAAAATTTAATTTTTAAATGAAAATTTCAAAAAAAATTTTAATTTTTAAAAAATGAAAATGTTCTAGTACTTTCGTTTAAATAAAATTGAGGCCTAAACCTTTCTTTACTGTTGCTGGCTCATTCGGTTGCCAATTATTTAAATTTATTGATCTTATCGCTAATGGGGATAGATAGATTCTTGTTTGTATCAAATCATAGGGAAAATTTTGACCTCTTTTCTATTTTCGCATAAACCTGAAAAACTGCCACCCAAGTCGTATTTGAGGAATAAAAAGATGGCTCAAACATAAATTAATAAAGAATTGCTGCAGTTAGTAACATTAACATAAAATTAAATCACTACTAAATAGTACTTTTTTTTCCATACGTAATATTGGCTGATGTGTACATCAAACCAAATTATCCAATAAAATTTAAACACGTCAACTAATAAGACCTTTTGACTTTATTTTCTGCATCTGCAACTGAGGGGACAATGTCTATCACTGATTATTATATCATTGAAACTTAAAAATAATGAAGGAATATTAAAATTATAAGATGGACGTAACAGTGTGAGTGGATTCTAGGTGGCCGGTGGGTAGTGTTGCCAGGTCTACTGATTTTTCAGTAGATCTACTGATTTTGCTTTTAGTCTACTGAACTACTGAAATAGAATTACGGCTACTGATTTCTGTTTCCGATTTGTTTTTATTTATATAAAAATCAATATAGAGGTCGATTGTTCGAATATCGACACTATCAACACATACCGGTACATGGATTCTAGATGTTTACTTTATGGAAAGTTCCGCAAGCTTTTTCGTTCCATTTTTATTTGCTCAGTAGATCACGCAACACCGAAACGAGGCTGACTGAACTTGGGTTAGGAGTTTCCCGCCCGGTCCTAAATGTTTATGGTATTAACACTACTGGCACTCGGCGATTTAACGTTTACTTTGCTAGCCAGTATTGCTATCATTATTCGTTAGTATCGTTATAGTTCTATTATAGCTCTTCGCGTGATGTACTGTAGATATGGTCTATAGTTATTTATTTGTGGTATCCTATAATATTTCTTCTCACCTTCTTTGGGTATTAAGCAACTGTCCTATAAATTATTTAAAAAAAATTGCTAAATAAATCTCTGAGTCAAAAGGATCAATCAGAGGTTATTTTTTGGAAAGTGCTTTTTCGTATCCAAAAAAATGTCTCACACCTAAAAAAATGAGTATGAAAAATGCAACATAAATGTCAAATATTATTGTTTGGACATTTTATTTGAAAAATTGAAATATGAACATATGAAACCAGTGTTTACAAAAAAACAGACTCATACTAGTAGATACTTAAATATCAATTCTAACCAACACATTGGTGTTAAGAAAGGTGTTGTAAAATGTCTGTGTGATAGATCCAGAATAATATCATCAAATGAGGACATTGTAATAAATGAAAAGCAATTTATTAAAACTGTTTTAAAAAATAGCAGATTAAACATGCCACAAATATAACGACCTGACTTTCGGTCTACAGTAATAATTCCGTATATATGTATTTTATCTGATAAATTGCGTAAAACTGGAAATAGATTTTCTGTGGGGATGGTGTTTAAGACCAATAACACGTTGAGATCTATATTATCGAAGACTAAACCAGTAATGCGTGCAAAAATCAATAAACTGTATTTTTGTAACGCCATATCCTAAAATGACATTTATTGGACAGTTTCAATGAATCAAGACAATGTCATTATTGACAACTGAAAAAATAAAGAAATTTTATTTCACAGTGTGAAATAAAACAACAAATTAAAGTTATTACATCAAACATTTATTAATTATTAACAAATTTTATGATCAATGTTATTCATAATTTAACGCAATTTATATGAATGGTACTGTTACTAACATTATTTATATTTATTCCTGGAATTATAGGTTCAGATATGCGAAAAATATTTGATATGGTGGTTGGTCTGATTTTAACCAACGACTACATCGGCAGACATAGTCATTTCTGTAGTAGTTTGAAAATATGTTTTGAAATTTCCCTTTTGTTCTGGATACCATCTTCTATATATCCCTCAGCAACTGTTGAGGATTTTCATCCCCCATGACGCGACGTGTTAAGGTAAAAATATCAGCTCCAGAACCAGCTAATACTGATGCCGAAGATCTCCTAAAGCTGTGACCCGTATATTGCTCAGGATTAGATAAGATATTTAGCTATAATACTTGGTATTTTTGAAAATGTATTAATACCAACTCGTTGGACCGTACATTTTTCTCCTTGATATTGAAGAAAAACCCCTTTGCGATTCACATAAATATTTAGTGGATTTATTCCATTAACTGTCTCACCAATTACCGTGAAGGTCCTTTCAATGTGGGTCTTCGAAACAGGTACTTTAACAACCAGCATGCAGTATTTTCACATAATGTCATCAATAGTCATATTGTAGAGTTCCTCTCCACGTCAAGCGCCAGCCAAGCCCATTATTAATACAACTCTCAACATTAAAAACTTTTCATCTAGTGCTTCTAGTAAAAAACGTTCGACATCTGCTCTGTCAAAAACTTTAGATTTCTTAGCCCTATATCCAGTGGATGGTCTTTTCAGAAAGCTTTTACTTTTTGATAATTGGATACATCTACATTATTCTTTACATTCAAAACTGCTTTAAGCATCGAAAGCTTGGACCAGAGACTTGAACTTTTAAAAGTTTTTGCTTTTTCGGATAGATGACTCAAAAGAACAGACTTAGATATGTTACTCACAATTTCTGCTTACACCAGTGCATAAATAAATCATATTCTTTTTCGTACAATTTTCTAGATTTCGCTGGTAATAAATCTAAAGTTACAGCAATTGCTTGCTCCCTGATTTTCGGAGGAGTACCAGGAATAAAATCTTCCTCACTATTACTCATTTTGTTCCACATAATAATTATTGAATGTGTCAAATGCGACGTTTAAATCGTTCAATATTTAGTTGTTTTATTATTGGTTTCTATGGAAACAGCAATAGAATTTAATCATTACGACAAGGTAACTTTGTCAATTTGCCATATTTTTATAAAATTATACTGTTTTCTAATTTCGAATGGCGATACAAAAAATTTTGTATATAACTCGAGACTAAAATGTTTTTTTTTCTCGTGTGGTTTATAGCACTCACCTTCGGCTCGTACTATAAACGCCCCAGGTGTAAAAAAACACCATTTTAGCCACTTGTTATATAAAATACTATTATAGTATTCCATGCAAGTGCGGTAAATTTTACGTCGGTGAGTTATTTAGACCTTTCAATGTACGGCTCGCTGAATACAAGAATTATTACAAGGAGCAATTTGAAAAATCTAAAATATGTGAACAGGCGTGCAACAGGAACACAATATTAAGTGGGATTTGGCAAAAAAATTTTGGAAAAAGAAAGTAATAATACAAAAAGAAAATTGAACGGTGATAAATGTGTGTCCAATTATTCTGTAGATTTTTGTACGATCTGTTTGTCAGTCCTTAGAGACGAAGTAAGTAGGCAAAATAAAATATAATATAATATCTCGTGTGTTTATGGAGATATATAAACGAAAATCTGTCACTCTTACAAAAGACAATTTTTTATTAAAGAAATTTTGCTCTAGTTCTGAGAATGAAATCAGCGAGTATTCCGAATCATCATCTCTTAATCATCAACAATAGTTAACATTTAAGTTTTATTTTTCACATTAATGTTATTTCAGGTGTGACATATTTTGGATAAGAAAGTATTTTTTTCAAAAAAAACAACCCCTGACATCCTTTTGTCGCAGAGGTTTATTTATCAATTTTTTCAAATAATTTATTGAACAGTGGTTTAATACCCAAAGAAGGTGAGAAGAAAAATTGTAGCTGCTTTATATCTAAAGAATGCTTTTATCTCAACTTTTGCATTTTTATTCAGTATTACACGTCAATCGCAATCTACTGAAATTTTCTAATTTTTAAATGGCAACCTACTGATGAAAGTAGAATTTACTTGACAACACTGCTGGTGGGGCACACACTGAGCTTGTCCTTATATTCGTTGGGTGTGTCTTATTCTATCTTATTTCATGCTAGTTCGCAGCCGTCGCTCGTATTATTTTTCTAACTGTTCATATTTGGCATTTTACATAGAGTATAAATAAAATAAGGTGGACAATTTAACAAAAATATGATGAAATAAGGTAAGCATATTTTAATACTGGTTTTATTGAAAAATAAATCTAAAATATCTTAACAATTTAATATTGTAAACGTAATCAACTTTGCTGATGTTTTTTTTAATAATATGGTATTGCTCTCCATCAAAAAAATCTCCAAATTTGAGACTATGCAATTGAATGCTCGTAAGAAAGCTGATATTTAATAAAACAAATTATTAAAAAATATGAAAATATTTTGCTTTAATAGGGTTTTGGTTTTACGTGGAGGATCAGTTATAAATTTATTTGGAGAAAAAGAATTAATCATAAATATAAAACTACATTTGATTGATTCATATTATAACAAAGTCGTAACTTGTGTTAATACAATCTTTAACTATACAGAAGCCGTGAATTTACCATGATAAGTAATGAAAATGTACTACGTCTTAATTCGTTTCCGTTATCGAGATCATACTGCAGTTCATTAAATATGTATCATATTAAAGTATCCATTTATTTTCGATAAAATTGACTAAATAATAAAAAAGGTAATTGGTTTACGCGTTCTATATTTTTAATACATATAAAGTTATCATGCTCATTACTATTTTAACGTCAATTGATATGATTTCTATTAAGGACATTTTTATATAGCATATTCTACAGAAAAGAAAATAAATAAAAATTTACGGAAATATCCAACATGTTCAAATTCAGAATGGATTACTGCTTATGACTATTGTATCAAGATATTTACACATTTTATTAGTTTATCAACAAATATAATCAAATGAAGGGAGGATTAAGATGCAGATAACTAAAGGGTTGCTTGCATCAATAAGAGAAAGAGATAAGTTAATACAGAAAGTACATAAAAACAAAAATTACCAATATATTTTGCTACAATACAAAAAACCTACAGAAATAAATTTAATAATTCATTAAAAAAGTAAGGACAAATTATTATATAAAGAAACTTAATGAAAATAATATTAATGTAATATTATAAATGAAGGTTTAAACAAAAACAAAGAACACAATAAAATAAAATAATTAGCCAAGGCATCATTATTAATGATAATAAATTAATTGCTAACACTTTTAATATTTTTTCTGTGAACATAGGTAAGGAACTAGCTGATGAAATTGTTACACAACTTCCTCTACCAGATACACATAAACAGTATAAATCTATATTTTTAAAACCAATCACTGAGAGAAGTTAGTATAGAAAAGTTAAAAAATAATTTTGTACCTGTCGAAGACCATTTAAATGTATAACCCTGAAATCAGTGTGATTTAATTGTCCAACCTCTGGTTTATATCTTTAATTTATGTTTAGAACAAGGAGTCTTTCCTCCAAACTGAAAATGGCCGTGTTATTACCAATATGTAAGAATGGTGATCATAATAATGTTTCTAATTATACGCCAATATCGGTTATTAATAATATAGCTAAACTAATACAAATGTTATTAAAAACTAGATTACTAGAACATCTAAATTATAATAAAACATTATCCAAATATCAATATGGATTCATGGAAAACATGAGTACAGAGGAGTGAATTTTTGAGGTCACTAACTCAATATATAAATCGATTGAAAACTATAGCTATCTTTTTATATGTTCAAAAGGCGTTCGACACAGTATCACATAAAAACTATTATAAAAATTAAATAAGTATTGTGTTAGAGATTTGGCTAATCAACATTTTACTAATTACGTTGATAACCGAGTTTAACATTGATTACGAGTTAAGCGAACAAAAATGTAATAATCGGCGTACCCCAAGAGACTGTTTTGGCAGTAATCAACTCAACTATTATTTAAAGAAAGTAATGTTTATAATGTAGACCAGCTGTATAAAAAATCTGTACTTTTATTTACTTATAAAAATAAAACATAAATTTATAAAATTACAATCCCACAATTACACAACACGAAGTACAGTTAACTTAAATGTAAATATACCTTTTACATCACGTACCACAACTCGGAGATTTATTGCTTATTATAGCCCTAAGTATTATAACCTCCTACCTACTCATATGATATTAATTAATAAAGCTGCGAATCGTTTCTGTGTATCATGGTTGTAGAGTACAGATGTACTTACTGTCGCCGGCATTCACCCTGATCGCGAAACTCTTTCTCCAGTCCAGTCTATCATTAGCTTTCGAGTTGTGTACACATTAAGTCACTTGGGCGTATCGCATATTGTTTTTGTGTTTTATTTTATTTGTTGTACTGTATTGTTGATATTAATTTAATAATAAAGCATGGCAGACGTACGCAGGAGTAGAAAACGGCCATTTGCTGACAAAGTGAATAAATGTATAGGTGAATTCCCGGATTTATTCTATGATGGTGCTAAAATAATTTGTAAAGTGTGCGAGAAAGATTTGATGTGCTGGGATAAGCGTGATTGTGGACTTCACGTAAATAGTGTACATCATAAAAATAAAAAAATGGCGTGCCTTCGACAACACAGTTTGTGTTTGATTTACTATTAATGCTGATTGCCTGTGGTGTTCCGCTGCACATACTCGATAAACAACCATTTCGAGAGTTCTGTAATAAATAAAAATGCCTAGGTGAAGTTACCAAGTCGCACAACGTCATGTAACTATCTACCAACTCTACACATAGACATGGTAAATAAGATGAAATGCGAATTAAAAAATACATGGTTGTGGTTATCTGTTGATGAGACAACAGATTGTAAAAAAAATTCTATTTTAAATGTTATAATACGAGTACTGGACCCTTCTAAACCGACAGTTCCGCTGTTACGTACTAGCTAGCAAAAGGCTATGTCAGTGTACTAGCGAAACAATTACCAGGGTGGTGCTGGAGACGTTAGAAAAATTTGAACTGTCGAAAAGTCAAGTGTTGATGTTTGTGACTGATGGCGCCGTGACAATGCGTTCGGAAGGCCGTTTTTTGCAAGAACAAGGTTGTACGTTTATACATGTTACGTGTAAAGTGCATGCTTTACATCTTGTGGCAGAAACTATTCGGAAAGGTTTTCCAGAAGTGGATACATTAATAGCAAGTACAAAAAAGTGTTTCTTAAATCTCCATAGCATAGCATTTCATAGCAAGTGTCCCGGTATTCCTGAACCACCACAGCCGATTCTTACACGTTGGGGAACATGGTTGCAGGCAGCTTTTTATTATGCTGAATATTTGCAACAAATACAAGCTGTGATACTACAATTCAATCCAGATGAGGCTGCAGCTATTAAGGAAAGCCAAACAAGATTCGAAGATATTTCCATTAAAACAGTTTTAAAAATATTGCAAAGAACTATAAACCATTACATGAAAGCAAAAAAATTAGAAAACAGTGCGTTGTCGTTAGCGGAGTCACTGCAAATAGTGGACGAAGTGAATTTACTGCTACACGCTAGGTAACGCAACAAATGAGCGCTGTAAAATCTTTAAAAAAATTGCATTATTTATCAATATTCAATTGAAACTATGTAGTGCGAGGACAGAATTTCCTCCACACTATAGTGTATGTTTCCATCATGACTATTATATTTTTTGATTATATTTACCAACTTATTGTTAATATCTATACAAAATGTCACACTTGCTTGTTACCATTTAAGAATGTTAATAATGTTTTTTTATTATCTATTTGCACACACGTCAAATTTTTGTCTACGTGCAAACATATTTTATAGTAAAAAATATAATATAATCCATATATGAACCTATGAACAATAAATTTGATTTGATATGATTTGATTTGTTTACTCGAATTCTAGGTTTATGATTTACACACCAGGTGTAGTCGACACATATGAATTATCAAAGATTATTTATAGATGGCATCACTATTAACATTGAGAGACTGTCTAATATTAATGAATATAGAAACGTCAAATAATATGGATTTGCAGAGGGTGAAAATATATTCAGCACTGTAGTATTCATCAGATAATATAGCCCAGTCCATAGGGATTTTCAGGCGGATGAAATAATCCTTATGTAAAATTTTGCATAGAAGTAGGTCCTTGCTAGTAGAAAAGTATTAAAAACAATTCTCAAGGTTACCGTGGTTGCAACATAAAAATAAAAAGAGTCAGACCAACAATCGTTTATTGGGAAGTAACTTTTGAAACATGGAAAATACAAAACAATTGTAGAAATGAAAATTAAAGAGCACATAATTCTACACAAAAAACTTCGTACATGTAACCGTTTTCGCCCAAAAAAAAGAATGAAAGTTATGAGATCGCGAGCCAACGTGCGAACGCCAAAGTTAGTCTTTTTCCGTGCATTTCATAAAAGAAAAGCAGTTTTAAAGGGGAAGAATGCTGCTTTAATTATCATATAAATTTCAACCGTAGTATTTATTTTTTGCATTGAAAGACAAATTAAATTATTTTTGTCATTTTTAGAGCCTACTCCATTAACTATTCCATATCATGATAGTCAAAAATGTGCAAATATTCCGGGCAGAAAATGAACTACATTTTTTGTAATTTTTGTGAATTCTATAGTTTACAAAATTTCGATTTCAAAATGCTCTCAAATAACGGAAAGAAAAATGTAAATTAAAGCTAAGGGCTTTAACTATCAGTATCCATTTTCTCATTATAGTTCGCATTCAACAGAAATTTGCAATAGAATGCGTGTATTTTAAATTTGGAGTTTTTCAATAAATGCAGTTTCAGTATTGAATACTCACATTTTCTTCAATTGTAAACATTTTCTTCAATTATGACCTACGATGGACGAAAGATAAATATTCGTTCTTTCGATTGTATATAGTGAAATTTTGTGTAGTGGTCAAGATTTAAAGCTGTTTGACTTCCTTAGAGAACTGTCCTAGAACTCTCAGAAACATGGGCAGTGTATAATTACGTGTTTGGGTTTTTCAAAACAGTCTGAGAATGCCTAAATCCGGTGTTCGGGTATTTTTTTTGATAAATTCGGAGCGATCCTAGAACTATTAGAATTAGTCCCTGTTTTCAGGTAGGAACCGTTTCAGGATTTTTTATTGACGCATACGCAAATGCTGTTCTGATTTGCCACAAAAAAAATCCTAGAATGGTAACAGAACTGTGCGAGTTCAGTTCCTGAACCATTTCTAAAGAGCAAGTAGTTCTGCGCAATCCTAGAATCGTCCTCGTATGATCCAAAAAGATGTAAGTCGAGCAAAGCTATAAAATGCGCAGGTACAAATCTCAACGAAGATTTACGAAGAACTCGAACTGACTACGCTGCACAGCATAAGAAATTGTTTTCTTATGCTGTGGCAGCTGCTTAGAGCCTCCCGAGGCGGCGTGCGCAACGTCAAATCTGCGTGTGTGTGGGTATGTGTGTGCACGACGTCACGTTGTATTTTCTGCAAATGTGAGAAAATTTGCGGGAAGGGCTTGCAGTTGCAGAAAGGCTGGGTTATATTATCGTTCTGTTTGCGGCAGATTGAAGGATGCATTAATTTTTAAATTAATTTAGATGAAGTGAACGAAGAAGAAGAAAAATAAAATGTAGGAATAGGAGATGTGTATAAACATTATTCACAATAAATTAATGTTGCAATTGTATTTTATGTTTTTTTTTTAAGTAAAACTTTTTTCACAGAATCAAATGTTTTATTTTTTAGACCTTTTTACCTCTATTTATTGTTAAGAATATACATAATTTAAATAAGTACTTATAATGCATTTATTTAATCTTCCTTTAAATACTCATCAATGAATAGTGAAATGCATGTTTTCATCAAAATTAATTAAATATGTGCAAAAAATGGTTCATAATTAAAAAATGGTCACATATTGGGCAAAATAACCTAAGGACTTGAATTCAGCGAATATTTAAAGATCACCAAGATATCTTGAGCAATTTCAGCAGATTACTGACCTCCCAATTGGTGCCCAAGAACTATCCTTAACAGCCAATTTTTTAATATTTTTTTTTACTCGAAAATATTTGCACGTATAAAATTTTTTCGAAGGATATTTGTGTATAATTTTGTGTTTTTAATTTTCACCTCTTACGATTTTTTTATTTTGCGTGTTTTAAAAGTTATTTAAAAAATTTTCTTTTTGATTGACGCCATTCTGTTTTATGTGCTACCACGTTATCCTTGAAAACATTTTTTTATACATTTCTACCACCAAAAATCTTTAATTCCTACTTCTATGCAAAATGTCACGTAAGTGTTATTTCAATCCAGCTTTTGCCGTTATTTTTCCCTGAGACTTGGCTAATAAACCATTCTAGAATCCTACACGACACAGATTTTCCATTATGTAATAGTAATTGTTTAAAATAAATATAAATAATAATAATGAAATGTTGGATCTCCACAACTGTATTAAAGACTATGGTTTAAAATATTTCCAATTAAAATAATACGAAATTTCAACCCTTTCTCGGCGGATTGTAATTTGTGACATCTGCAATCTGGTTCCTCTAGAATGGAAATACGGCCCTTTTATCCTTTATCGCATAATGAAGAAGGTGAAGTAGAGAATGACTTCGGAATCCTGATCGAGCCAGGCTCCTTTCCTATCCGCTTTGATGAATTTTATGCGTCGCACTGTGATATTTGACATATTTAGATTGGTTGCTTAACATAAAAATCAGAATAATTTTAGCAATGCAAAATTGTAGTTAAAGAACGAGTTGACAGAAATCAAATTGTTGCTATTTATAAGTTTAATCTCATTTTTAATTGACGAATATTACCAGGTGCTTCCTCATCCGATTTTTACAAAGGTATTTTGTTTTAAACAATGACAAATATTAATATTAAACAATATTAAACAATAAAAAAAGGAGCTGAAATAACAAAAAAGGTTTAGCCCTAATTTAATAAAAGTCATTCACCAAATTTTTTATACAGAGTTTGGTAATCAGTATCAGTGGTTTTAAGCCAGCTGGCGTATGGTTATGATGAGCGCTATGTGAGAAATAGTATGAGGAAGTTTGGAAAATGCATTTGATTAATTTAAACTGTTTTTTTTTAATTAACATCTTTCAAATTCTTGACACTTTTCGATGAGGTTTTCTCTTACCCTTCGTAATAAATTAATTGAATTGCATATTAGAGTTCTTAAAGTGTGCGTGGATGATCTTCATAAACCTTTGTTCTGAGGTAACCCCATAGGAAACAATATGGTACAATTAAGTCGGGAGATCTGGCCAGCCAAGCAATATCCTCGAAATGTGATATTAATCATTCAGGAAACATATCTCTCAGAATAATCATCGTTTGTCTTGGCGGGTGATGTGTGATTTTTGAAAAAATGGATTAGTTATCTCAAGCCTGAAGAGCTCATCATGAAAACATTTTGCAGCATATTCCTGTGGTCTGAGTTAACTGTGACAGTCAGTTATTACTCTCAAAAAAGCAAGGTTTAATTATTCCTAATGCAAATACTCTACACCAGACGATCATTTTACCGCAATGCAGAAGCTTCTCATGCATCTGCATTGGTTTTTCTCAGCAATATATTTATAGTTCTATTTATTAACATATCCGTCCAAGTGGAAATTACCATCGCTCATAATCAACTTTTTCGAGATGGTTGCTTCTTCATTGAAAATTTCAAGATACTAAAATTGAATCCGTATGAGTTTGTCTTGTTCCTTAAGTTTTTGAACAATTTGAATTTTATATGGGTAAAAATGCAAATCCTTTTAACTTCTATCCTATAGTCCAGAGCAAGTGCGTCTCGAGGCGGAGCGCTTCGGACTTTGGTTAACTGAATGTCGCAGATTTTCAATGTTCTCCGGCGTCCTTACTGTACGAGCATATACTAAAAACTTGAGGAAACGCTACCGAGTACACGAAATTAATTGACTCAATTAAAATTTTGTTCCGTTTTGGTAATGTTCCGTGCCTGAGAATTTTACATTTACATCTAAAATATCTGCATCTCTGTGTGTGACTAAACTTCTCAACAGAGAACACGCGCTGACTTAATGGAAGATAAACCATAACTACTTACATTGCACAAAAATTACGTGCAGCTGACAACTATTGTCAACTATTTTTCATTCCATAGCTTACTCAGAACCACGGGTACTGATTGCTGACCCCAGTATAACACTGCCGTAAGTGAAGATATAGATTTTTGTCTCTATATCGGAGTCCCGTTCCGATGTATCGAACCGTGGCAAACTATTTTTTAAATAAGAGTGCATAAAGAAGTAGATTTTTCTGATATGTATCCTATTAACTTTTAATTTATAATCCAAGATTGCAACCCTCGATACTGTATAATCTACTAACATTTTTTTTTAAATTATGCAGTGTATCAACCGTGCTAAATTTTCTATGATCTTCGACATATTAGACCGTCGTATCTAGACCGGATTTTAATAGCATCTGGGAAATTAAAGCACATAAACATCATGCGTTGCTTATTGTGCCCTGCTTGATCCTATCTTATCTCAAAGCCTCGACTCCATTATAATCATTGGCCCTCAAATTTGATGCCGATTCGGAGTATCTAGGACATTAGTGAGTGACGCTGATGGACAACAAATATCAGCAAAGTAGCAGAAGGAAAACTATTCGTTAATAGCATTGTACGAGTAAAATATTTGATGGTGATA
The DNA here is from genome assembly GCA_029963845.1 of Rhamnusium bicolor. Lineage (NCBI taxonomy): Eukaryota > Metazoa > Arthropoda > Insecta > Coleoptera > Cerambycidae > Rhamnusium > Rhamnusium bicolor. The sequence goes on from JANEYF010004166.1 coordinate 53,488, forward strand.
TAGTAATTTATGTTAACAGAAAATAATGAAACTAAAGAACTGATAAACTTTATTAAAAAAATGTAATATTTAATTAATTTATTTACATATCTCCGTACAATCTGTAACAACAAAAAATTATGCCAAAACGTTTCTTGTTGATTTCCAGAAACAATAATAAAAGTGGTAGGATTAGGTTGTTGAGAGAGTAGGAATCCATCTAATATGTTAGAAATTTAGGCAATTATGAGCTCCTAACTTCACTGAATTTGAATTAAATACTATATTATGAATTACAGCATTTTTAAATAATGAATATAGTGGTCTCATACAAGGAATTATACTCAAAATCTTATTAGACAAGTAAATCATTCCTTATTTCTAATATCTAACATTTAATACACCAGCTTCATTGTTACCAAATATGTTTTTCATTTTATTTACTTTATTTAATTTATTTTTTTTTTTATTATTATCTCCATTATTTCAAATTAATAAAAGGCTTAGACAAGAAGGCGCGCTGGCATGATTCCTTTTCAATATTGCTCATGTAAAAGTAATTAAACTTACTGAGTTAGAAATCTTCTATAAGTCGACTTAGAATGATGTATGCAGTGATTGCTTAGAAAAACCAAACTCTCACACTTACTACCAGAAAACATGGCTCCAAATATCGGCCAAAATTATGCCATCGACGACCATAATTTTGAAGTTGTTCAAATCTTCAGACACTTGGATTCTTTCATGATTGGTGAATACCTGAAATAACACGTTGGGCAAGATAGAAAGGAGGAAGAGGAATGGTACAAGCAAACATAACTTATTTTGGTATTAGTAAGCACCCCCGAAATCGTAATCTGTCATTGAAATCTAAAGTAATGATATACGAAACCTTAATTCTTTCACTAAGACATATGAATCTGAACCATGGACAATAAGTAAAACTAACGAAAAGTTGGTAAGCTTATCTTTGAGAAAAAAAGTTATCAGAAGAATATTTGACGTGATATGCCATAATTGATTCTGGCCTCTTAGATGTAACTTTGAAGTTTATGCGAAATAAAATATGAAGTAGCAAAGGGTAGAGAAATCGTTACTTCATATTAAACGTAGATGCCCCAGATGGAGTGGATACATCAACATAAGAATAAACAAGTGCTATCCACCAAAAAAGATTCGTATGCTAAAACCACGTGGAAGTAGATGACAAAGTAGCCCAATACTTTACTGGAAAAGTGGAGTGGACTAAAATGCAAGGAAGATTGGAGTAACCAATTGGAAGATATTGGCAAGGGATCATGATGGATGTAGTAACAAACTAAAGGAAGTCGCAGCCCACTTAGGACTGTAATACTAATGATGTATAGTAGAATAAAATAATGTCATATCTATTCCAAACATAGTCTTATGAACAAACTCATCAATAATTACCAGAAATGTGGAACAATTATTGATCATATGATTTTTCATTTATCCTCAGTAAGTTTTCGGTGCAGATTCCCATATTATATAAAAACAGTAAATATTGTCTGAATGTTATTTGTGGCATTCTCTTAGTTTTCTTTTTCTTTCTTGGGACTTACCTGCCGCATGAATAATTCTTCTAAGCTTGATTATCAAAAAAATACAGTCACCCAGTATGATACTGGAAAAATAAGTCTCTGCGGCTGTGTCATTACCAATTAGAGGGTAGATAATAAAACGAATCCTTGCGAAATAACAGAGTTTATTGACAACCTTTCTGATAAGGCATGTTCAAAAATTATATGGTATGACTTTCAAGGGTCTACATTTAGGCCATTATATGTTTTCATATTAATGCCGATAAGCTAATACGCCCGTGATTTAAAGCATTCTTGTCAATTGCATAGTGTCTCACATAAGAACATAAAGATACTGGGTTTATCGACCAGGCTGACTCTCAGAGACTGAGGGATTCCACCATGGTCTACAATAGCCGCAAAATATTGAGTCCGTGGACGAGAACAAGAAGTGTCGTATTTACTAGAACTACTCGTTGCCGACTGTCATATGATTCCAAGTCAATAAGCCTGACATAGTCCTCCTCGATGATTTATGTTATCCAATTTTCGGCTCCTGGCGAGAGAACATCACCTTGAAGGAAGAGAAAAAAGCGGACCAAATATCGCGATCTCTGTACGAACTCCAAGTTTCTAGGCTACTGGGTCAAGATGGTCGTCCTAATAATTGATGTACTCGTCGTCTGAGTTATTCTCGTAATTTTAAGAGCACTCCAGAGTCGCCAGGCAACCCAATTTTGCCCATAAATCTTCTAAATATAAATTTATGCGAAAACGACAGAACTTCTACAACTTCATTGCCATGTGGACAGATTATTTAAAATCAAAATTACATTTCATAAGAACGTAATTTTGTGTTTGGCTGGAAATGAGGATACTGAAAATTATGTTCGTATGAAATGTAATTTTGATTTTAAAATAATCTGTCCACATGGCAATGCAGTTGTAAAATGTAGGACGTTCTGTCAATTTCCCATGAATTTATATTTACAAGATTTCTGGGCGAAAATTGGGTTAGGTGTATGGTATGTTGCCTTGTGACTCCAGAGCGCTCTTAAAGACCATACCAGCTTGTCAAAAATCAACCGAGTGGCTGGCAGAACAAATGTAGAAGGCGGTCATTTTCTGTCTGCTTAGGACACATGATTCTGAAATCTACAGGCACTAACCCAGGATGTAGGGAGTGACTATAGATAATTTGCTAAGGGAAAAATACACTCGGGAAAGGTTTAGCTACTTTAGTCTATTTTTACACTTCTGCCATTTACACTACTAACCAAAGTATTTATATATAAAAGGTGTAATCGTTTTAAACAGAGAAAATTGAAGAGTCTATAGATTTTTGAAAAATAGTTGTTTTTTGTGCTATGAACATTTTCTCATAAGCGCTTAGTTTGAAATTTTTTATTTGATAAGTGTTTTTGTCGAACAACTTTTGCATTTTTTAATATATTTATTCCAAATTTGACGGTGATTTATGTTAGACGGAATCTGAAATAATGACGAAAAATTTGAACTAAAAATATGACCAATGGAGTAGATTAATCCCTTTTTTTACTTTACGGTTTTTAAATTATTCCAAATTTCTTTTGAATAAAACTCTCTTGCAAGTTTTTGATATTATCGATAGTTTTCCGGTAAATTAGATCCGAGTGTCTCGTTGCGTACCTCTGTTCTAAATTTTTTTATTGGTGGCTTTGATAAGATTTTTTAATTATAGTTGTTAAAACTGTTAAATCAATAAAATTATTACTTGTAATGTGATTTGCGTCGGAGATTTGACAGTTCTACTTACATCAAATGAAATTTAACCATTTACTTTATTTTTCCGTTTTATTTTTCACTTTGAAGAAAATACTGTCATAACGTTGGCAAAGCATGAGGATGTTTATATTCTCCATTTAGACTACCGAAAAAAGTTTAATAAAATTTAATCTTGTCTGTGTTTGAAAGATCAATCCTCACAGGAAGCACACTTTAACTCCCTGTTTAAACATAATCCTAAAACATATTGAACTTCCTAGTCAATTATTCGAATTTTCAGTTCATTATAAAGGAAAATCCAAAAGTAGATCTCCGACTAATGACTCCTTGGTTAATTGGGATATAGATGTGTGCTGGTAAGGGTGGATATAAATATAAATAACAGGCAGAATTCATATACACTTGATCTGGCCTTAATGATCCGTGTTGAACACATTAAACCTGAATTTTGATGTTCTCACGCAGTCTTGTATTATAATAGGGTAGGTATTTGTTTACCCTGAGATAATGTTGGGATTAGACAGATATTTAGGAATATTTGTATGCAAAAATTCTAGGGGCGATTTAACTAAGGATTGCTGTTTATAGCATCAGCTTATTCATATGTTGTCGGTAGTATTTGCTCTATTTTTGTAAGGCATACCAGCCATTTTAATGATATCCTCAACACAAGTCATATACTTAGTAATGTAATAATATTGTACGAAATGTTAAATGTTACGCTGTAAAAAAAATTGTGATAAATTTCAGAGCTGGACAGTGCTTTTAGAAAAGTGCTTTTAAAAGTGCTCAAGCAAACTCGAAAGTTTTTAATTAATTCTTTGTTCTGCAATTACGTTGACTAAATGCTATGAAATGTACAAACATGTTTGCAGCATTTCCAAGTCTTTTAAAAGTGCCATATGCCATTTCTGAACTCGAATCTAAATTTGGTACTGTTTTTTACGAAAATAAATTTTCGTAAGGTTTCCATTGAATAGGAAAAAATTTCAGAAGAAAGTATTCATAATCAGGGAAAAAGATAAAAGAAGCTTTGTTAAAGTAAGTGGGTTTTGTTACATGTAACAACAAGACTTAATTTTGATTTTGAATATTTCTTCTTTACGAATTATTCTATGGAAATCTCATTTATCAAAAAAAAAAACAATATGTCAAAGTAGATGAACATTTCAAACGCAATTTTTGACTGAATAACTTTTCTTAATAATATTTTGACGTATCTTTAAGAAACGTAATCGACTACGAAGAATTTTTTCTGGTTGACAAAACCCACTTGATTTCAAAAATTCGAAAATATACTTAAAAATATCCCCAATAATGAAAACTCGGAAATTGTTTTCCAATCACACCTCTTGTTACATCTGGCTTTCTTAAATATTTTATAGATGACCCTTTAGTAAACCACCTGGAATCGCCACTGGTTTATGGTAAAACTAATTACATTGTATAAGGAGCCGTTGAAAAATGCACATTTTTACGAAAATCTCATTCTTACATTATAAACAATCCAGATTAATTTGTACAAAATCTAAGTTTTCCAGAATTTCAAGCGCTTTTTTTATAAATCAAAGTAATTGATGCTTAAAATTAAAAAATCACTTTAATGAGTGATCTAGTGCTTTGTGCTTCAAAAACGTTAGGCGAGTACTTGAAACTAGTTACGAATGATGGTAATAAAGTTTTAAAATCTTAGATCCTCTGTTGTTTAGTCATTAATTTATATTCACAAGATTTATGCGAAATTCAGTTACGTATATCGCAGAAACTCACTTATTAATAGACAACGGACTCAACTGATAATAAAAAATTTTAATTACTGTTTTAGGAATTAAAAAATAAACAAATGAAAACTGCAACTGTGCTTCAGTTTTAAGTAAACCTAGATTAAAATATGCTGAGTAACTTTGGAGTAAAATTTTAATCAAAATTTGAAACGATATATTTAAACCAATAATAGTTATTCATAACGCCAATCATTATGGTAAGTCATGAAGGTTTTCAGACAGGGCGATAGCTAAATCATTTATTTCACTTATTTGCAACATAAAAACGTCGGCTTCTTTGATCGCTTTACCACCATTAAAGAGGCCGAAATTTTTTATGTTGCAAATAAGTTTGAAATAAACTATACCATAGTCCATTATGATTAGTTACGATCCGAATTTCATACAAAATTTTATCTGTTAGCCTAAATTCATGAAGAAATTACAAATAAATGAACTTGAATTAAAAATATCAAGTTTTTTTTAATATGTTTCTTAACCGCCTCTCAAGTCACCGAGGTAACTCCCAGAAAATCATATGATTTTGTGTTGAGTGAAGACAGACGAAGTCGTACAATTGATTGTGGAGTCCGAACCACATCTAAGGCATCGACAGTTCTCTCCCATCTTAGCCGCTTAACGCACGAGTTTTTTTTTTTGAAATTCCTCCATTTCCAACACTTTTTTATTGTTGATTTCCGAAGAATGCCTGTGGCTGAAACATATCCCACAGAAAAAAAGAAAAAAAACGCGAAGTTTTAGGGTGGAAGAATTTATTGAAATTATACATGTTCTCTAACCCGAGTAAACTCGGGATCATTAAGTACTACAATTTAGCACTGTTGAATAAACAAATAAATGTAAACAAGCAAACCTAACACAAATATTCTTGAATTCACCAGCAAAAAAAAATGCAACAAAAGAAAGGAATAAAAAAAACTGAAATCTCTAACCCGAGTTAACTCGGGATGTGAAAACTTAGTACTTACAATTTAAATGTTTGTTACTGTATGGCAAACACGGAAGCATGGTATTACACATAAAGCCACCTCACACTGTGGGCACCAATATCTGCTTTCCCGCCGAATTTTCTTTCCCCTAGCATCCCTCATCCTGCTACAAACACCACATTGTCTTGTGGGGTTGACCTTCTTTTCTGTTGCCGGTACATACTCAGGAAAATGACGTCCACCAAGCCGCGATAGGGGTAAAACTGTTGATGGGCGGCCCATTTTTGTAGAAAATTCAGGCTTGTGGTACTTCTCCACCATAAGCTTGACAATGTCCAATCTATAATTAAGTGCTGACTTCTGCTCGCCTTCCTTTTTGTATAGAACAAAAAAATTCCAAAGTGCCAGATCAAGCAAATGGTAAAATATTTTTTTATAATATTTTTTGCCTCTCTTTCTCGGCAAAGAATAGTCTGCCAAATGCTGATCGACACTGTCAACTCCACCCATCGTGTGGTTGTAATCGATAACAGCCTTTGGTTTTACTTTTGGCCCCGATTTTGTGGCTACCTCTTGTATCTCGATGTTGTGCACTGTGGATATCAGACACACATCTTTTTTGTCTCTCCATTTCATAACGATGACCTTTTCTCTTTGATAGCCGATAACTTTCCCGACATGTATCTTTTTTTTTAACTCTTTTGGAACCTCCTTTCTTCGTAACAACAATGTCCCATATATATCCGTTCTGATTTGTATCAGCAAATCGGCAAGCTGAGGACTATTATAAAAGTTGTCCATGGTTAGACAATATCCCTTTCCTAGAAGTGGTTTGGTGAGAGACATGACCACTTTAGAAGACACTAACCGTAAATAATCATAATCAGAATCAAGCATGGTTCCTTTACCGGTATAAATGAGAAAGTTCCATACATAGCCACTTTTGGACTCGCACAACATGTATGTTTTTATTCCAAAACGTGCTCATTTTAGAGGAATGTATTGAATCTACCCTAAACGGCCCTTGTAAAATAAAAGACTTTCATCGATAGTTATATGTTTATCAGGCACCACAAAGTCACGAAATTTCTTCACTAACATATCGTAAATTAGAAAAATTTTGTTTAGTTTTTGGATTAGGATGCGTTTCAGGATCGTATGTTTCATTATTAGAAAAATGTAGGAATTGTTTGATATTTTCAAACCGTTTACATGACATTGCTTTCGGAAAAAAAGGAGTGGTTAGTAATGGATTTTTTTTACCAGTACATTTTCATTTCTGGCTTTTTTACTACACTTTGGAGTATAATTATGGCTAAAAACACCCTAACCTCGTCAGTAGTTACTGGGATCCAATTTCGAGCCGCATAATTTGCTGCATTTTCAGCTAAGGTTTGAAGAGCAAATCTATTTGTCTCCTCAGTTATTATGTTTATCAGTTGATCATCAACCAACTTTTCAAAGAAAAAGAGCTCGTTCTCATCTCCAGCAGTTGGAAAGGTAACGGCAACATTTTCAGTAAATGAATATTCCGGTGGAGCAGGTGTATTTTCTCCAATTTCACATCATACTCTAACATTTTCGACTAATTCTCCGTTTTCATCATCGCTTGAAACTTCTTCGCATTCTATCTCTCCGTCATCTTATTCACTTTCGCTCGTTTATAAGTCATCCTCTATATTTGATCCTCCTGTCAGTTCATATTCATCACTTTCCCTATCGGACACACTACTAACATCATCTTTATCAGATTCCAATTTTAGTTTCCAAGTTTTTGTTTTTGTAGTAAAAATGAGAGCATTCACAAACACATCTTCACACAATTTTAGCTTCTCAGCTACTAATATTTTGTAGTAGAACAGTCACAATGTACGACTTTACGTATATGCACATGAATGGTCACCCCACCATGATACCGGAAAGTACAAAATTTCATTGGCCTAATTTTATTCGAAATAATTCGGGTTAGCGCTATTTAGTAATGGTTATGATACGTATAAGTCGGGTTGTGGTTTATGATACAGCGTTTGAATACATGGCTCGAGTTAACTCGGGTTGAAGGAAAGAGCACCGAAATCCGAACACGATTTAATTCGGGTTAGATCGTTAAGCGGTTAATCCCAAGCAAATTACAAATAAAATTTCTAACTTGCTCCGGGATGGATTCGAACCATCGATATTCGATACCGAGTGAATAGCTATAAGCGCTTTACCCACTCGGCTACCATGCCCAAGTATCTATGTTATTTTAGCCATTTGCTTTTTCTTTAACGAATTCCTTATTTGCAAACAAAATTTTAAATTAATTTTCTCTCATGTCGGTCAATTATTAATATCACTAGTTTTGCAAGGTATTTCTACTAAAAACATAAGTTTAATTTTTGATATAGAAGGAACAGCCGAAATTTTGATTTGTTTACTTTTCTCAGAAAAATCATTTAGTGAATGAATAATGGTGTATTTAGAAGAACGCTAAGAATGTTAGGCTTAGAAATGTAAAGAAGTAGAAGTTCACATCAATATTATAAACATTAAGCAAATTCAAAATTTTGTATTTGCTGTTTTGTAATGTTTCATGTCTGAGTAAAAAGTTGGGCGATATTTTATTTCTGTCTTTATTAAAAACGCCCACCTTTATAACGAGGATTCCTTGTCCTAAATGTCCTCTGAACGCCGTGATCGATTTTCTAAAAAAATATAAATTTTCTCGAAAGGCATCTTAACTCCCTGCTAGTAGATCCGATTAAATACTTAATAATCAATCAAGTTGATAAATGTGCTGTTATAAAACACCCTTATTAAGTTATAATCTGTAAAACAATTATGTAATGAACGTAGCGCTGTTGGTAAAACCGCAGCAGGGTCGGTGGGGCGCCTCACCGCGACGTCAAGAGACGAAAAAGTCAGCGTCTTTGGCGTCTTTACAACATCTTATTCACCGGTAATTGATACAAATTAGTTCTTGTATCTCAGTAAATAATAGAACTAACAAGATATCTCGCGCTCTACCAGCCATCTATTCATTTTATATAAACTGGATTTAAGTCAGGGATAACTCGATAACCGAAGGACAATTAAATGCACTTCGTCGAATGGGTTACGTAAAAACATCTCTAATTCGATTGTCACCAAACCTGATAGAGCAGATACACGGAAAACATCTTGGCTGTTTTGTGTTTTTTTTTTAATGTTGCTAAGGGAACAATACATCGTGTGGTGCGATAAACGGATTTTTTCTTATTTTGCTTATGCCTTCTTTTAATTTCCATCCAAGCTAAAGTCTTTTAATATTTACTAAAATTGTCATTTGCACAATGAGTATACGGATTTATTTCCTTATATTACAAATTTTATTGAAGTTGAACCTCCTGCTCAAAGTTTAATTTACTGAAATGGGTAATAAAAATAACATAATAATAAAGTAACTAGTGTAATTATTTATAACTTTACATTTTAGGAAAAAAATGAGAATTTTTTGTACTTAGTCTTCTAGAATTTATTTGTAATTTTTTACTGGGATAAATTCATTAACTCCCTTTGAACCACCTTAAAAATATAACAAAAATTTTCTATAAATGCGTGTCTAAATTAGCCTGGGACCTGAAAGCACCCAAAAGTCCCAACTAGTATCAAAGTAACAGGAACTGGCATCGGAAATTTAATATAGTAGGTATTACCTAACTGTCAGTAAATTTGCGACTTTAGTGTAAAATCCACCTTATGGTATGCCCGTGTAGTAACAATTATGTTAATTCTACTGAATTCAGATACTGTATAGTTATTACTAAGCCTGGCCAAGGTCATTAACCCTACAGAGACGTACTGGGTATGCATCATATCATAATACTTGAATAAGTACAATAATAAAAACAATATTTTATATATTGTGATGCATGTTTTTGTACTATTTCGTTCGCTTTAAATTCTTTTTTTATGTATTTCCTTATATTCTGTAAGCTTAGTACTGCACATCATTATTAAACAGTTAAATGACGTTCACACATGTACATTGTATATCTAAGTGATAACTAATAATAAATAAATAAATAAATAAAATAAATGGAAATAAATTTTATTAATACTGGTACACTTTATAAAAATATGTACAAAACTCACCTTCTTAAGCAGATTTATGAAGTAGCTTGGTTGTCCTTGTCACAAACTGGAGCACTTCTATAATAACTGTGGAGCATCAGATATGTTTCTACAGTTGTTTCAGTAAGCGATGTTCGCTGTGGTGAAAAAATATGTTTGTATTTTGAAAAGGACCGTTCGACATCTACGGAAGTAATACAGGCATAAGTAAAACACTCTGTGAACTCACTTAACGCAGCTGTAGATGCACCATCACAAATTTGTCTTAATTTGGTAAAATCAGGATCTTTCCGTACTAAACTCTCAAATTTTTCATTAACGGGCTTATTTTTTTGCGTCATTTATAGTCTGTAGCTGTGTATTTACGTCATCCACTATTTGCAGCGATTCCACTAACGACAACGAAGTATTTTGCAATTTTTCTATTGCGTCGTGTAGTCCTCTATAATTGTTATAAATAGTTTTTAAATCTATTTCAAGGGAAACATCTTGAAAGCTTGTCTGGCTTTCCTTAATAGCTGCAGCCTCGTTAGGGTTGAACTGTAGTATCACAGCTTTTATTTGTTGAAAATATTCAGCATAATAAAAAGCTGCCTTCAACCACGTTCCCCAACGTGTAAGAATCGGCTCTGGTGGTTCCGGAATACCAGGACACAGTGTGTGAAATGCTCGAAGCCGTTTAGGAGATTTGAGAAATACTTTTTTGTATTTGCTATTAATGCATCTACCTCTGGAAAACATTTTCGTTTCTGCTACAATATGGAACGCATGCAATTTACACGTAACATGTAAAAACCTACAATCGTCTCTTTGAAGAAAACGGCCCACCAAACACATTGTCGCAGCACCGTCGGTCACAAACATCAACACTTGACTTGTTGACAGTTCAAATTTTTCGAAAGTCTCCAACACCACCCGCGTAATTGTTTCGCCAGTACACACAGTTAGTCTTTTGCTAGCTAGTAAAAGTGGAAATGTTTGTTTAACAGGGTCGAGTACACGTACTATAACATTTAAAATAGAATTTTTTTTACAATCTGTCGTGTTGTCAACACATAACCACAGCCGTGAATTTTTTAATGCACATTTAATCCTATTTACAATATCTTCACGAACACTTGGTAGATATCTACATAACGATGAACGACTTGGTAAATTCACCTGGGGATTGTATTTATTCCAGAACTCCCGAAATGCTGGTTTATCTAATATGCGCAGGGGAACATCACAGGCAATCAGCATTAACAGTACATCAAACATAAAGTGAGGTTCCAAAGAAGACACGCCATTTCTTTATTTTTATGCCGGTTACTATTGACATGAATTTTGCAGCCGTATTTATTCCAGCACATTAAGTCTTGACCACAAACTTTACAAATAATTTTACATCCATCATAGAATAAATCTGGAAATTCACCGATAAATTTATTAACTTTATCAGCGTACGGTCGTTTTCTACTCTTTACGCTCAACATTATTTATTATTTATTAGTACTCTATGCATCGACCGACAGATAACAACTGAAGTGTGTCGTGTCATCGTCATCGTAAACAAGGGCGCGATGGCATTGGTATTGCGCGCGACCCTGAATCTACCATCGCTTGGCCAGGCTTAGTTATTACGCTTTCAAATAACTGCTACAGTATGTGCAACATCGCGGACACTACTCTGCATTAATTTATAGCATTTCAGCTTTAAAATGAGAATTTTTCTGGAACATTAAAATTGTGTAATTTTTTAGTGACATCTTGAGTAAAAATAACGTTAATTCCACGAACGAGGAGACCTATAAGTGACTTTTACTACTCCTCACTAGTTCACAAAGTAACATATTTTGCAAGCCTACTATGAAGTGATATTAATTTTTAAATCAACACTTCCTTCTTCAGAACTAATTGAACATAGCGTCGAAAAGCAATAAAACAACAATAAACATTTTCCGGCATTCATCGACCTTTTATAGAAAAGTTATGTTACAATTAAGTGAAGTTAACAATTTAACAAATTATTTAATTGAAGCAGAACCCTCACTTATTCGTTGAAACAGATAAATAAGAAGGTTAGGAAAATTCTCGGGAAAATCGAACATTCAAGTGAATGTTGAAATAAAGAATCTAATTTATTGTGATTGTTTGTGATTTACCGTTAATTGTTATTATATAATTAAAATTTCCCCTACTAAACAAATTCGTGAAATTAAGACAAATGAATTTACCAATTTTACGAATATGTAAAATTGATGATATGAAAGAAAATATACATATTTTCTTTCAGGGTCAACTTTGGCCAATCGAGATTTTCGCCACAATGAATTTTGTTGGTAATCTAGGTAAATCCCCGAATTAATCATTTGTTTGATTTTCGCTAATAATAATACTTCCACTGTAGTCAGTCATTAACACGCTGCCAATTCCAAGTTAACTTAATCTATACTCCATTCATTTCATATAAACACAAAAAATTCAAGCATGGGGGCGCGGTATCATATAAATACATTTTGTGTATTTATACAAGGTGATTTTTTTTGAACGGCCATTAGAAGTATCTTGAGAAAGAAAAAACATATTGATCTGAAAAATTGACTGTGGACATAAGCAGCCAGGACCTATTTAATGAATTTTCAAAATGGTGGTATTTCCGGGTATACGGAAGTTGACCTCAACTTCGTTATTTTAAATGGAATGACCCTATTTTTAATTTTTTTTGGATTCTACGTAAGATTCTGAGGTTCTTTTGTTATAGGTTCCCTATGCCTAAAATTAATATTTTTCGAGATATAATTTTTTCCCGTCATCTGTCAAGTACACAGAAATGGTAAAAATCACTTTTTTTTTAAACAGCCTATTTGCCTATTTAAATACACTAGTTGACGGGAAAAAAATGCGCTTCTAACCATGTATGATGTTTCTTTATCCATACCATTACCAAAAGGTACAACATTTGAAACCGGCTGATTTACAAAAATGCTTGGGGTTTCTCAGATAATGTTGGAACGTTATTGTGATCTGCCAAGATTTATGGAAAATATATTATTTACGGATGAGGCCTGTTTTACACAATATGAAGTCTTTAACCATCAAAACCTTCACACTTAGGAGAAAATTCTCATACAATAAGAGTCGCCTAGTGTCAAGATTTTGGAATTATATTTTTATTTAAAATGTGTGGCAAATGTAATTGTCCCAAAGTTGTTTTTAATAAGTATAGAATATTTTAGGACATACTTTAGATTTAAACAACTACCTTCTACTGTGACGTAACTAAACAAAATGCTAACTGTTGTTGTTGTGTCACTTTGGCACACCTCAGTACAACAGCGGTACTTTGAACTTTTTATTTCGGTATAGTTTTTAGCACCAGTTCTTGTTCTATAGTGTAGGAACACCACTTTATTCTATCAGAGGTATGATAGAAACGAGGATAACTAAGTGAAGAAACGGAATGTCCAGGCGGTCTGTGTGTATGGTTGTCAGTTTCGTAGAAATGGACAACTTCACTTACTCTATTTTATTTAAGATTGGTTTCACATAAGACACAAGAGATTATGTTAAAACATTAGTCAGTTATATCAAGCACAGCCAAGTTACGGATACTACTACTACTATGGTAATACTCTCAGCAGGAGTTGTTTTTAAATGTTTACTACAAGCAGGTACACAAAAAATATGTGGTGATTCAAAACAAGCTAAGTTCCGGTACCTATTACTACTCTTATCTATAGTAAACAGCTAGAGATTTTGTAGTGACTAGTGCCTCAAACGGTAATATGGCAGGCGGTCGGTGCAGCAATGTCTAGGTACAAGTGGTTACGGTTTACAAGCGTGACACTACGGTAGGATGTCAACATAGGGACAGGTGTTTGATGATACGTACTAGTCGCGGATATGCTATATCTTTGGATTTATCCCCTTCGTCCTTTCTTAGGGCCAATCGGATCGCACGTTAACTCGAATCCGGGATACTTCGTCATAATACAATCAAATATGCTAGATACTGGGAACTCACTTGTACCTTTTACGTTTTCCCTGGTGAAGTCTCTCTCAAAATATTCTAGGGACAGGCGGCTTCACTAAGTCACTGGGATGGGATTCTACTCAAACATGCTAGATACTAGAATCCCATCGGTGCATAATATATAACCATCAAAGAATAATAACTGAATATTTCCGAGAGATATCTATCTATAGGGCACGTTTGATTAAGTTTTATTAACTAGGATTGAAAGGCAAACTGTCCCTTAAATTGACTAAGCCAGAGATATGCGTGAATTGGTATGAAGTTAACAAATAGCAACTAAAATATAGGTGACAGTTAGAGGTCACATCAGGTCACATCAACTTCGAGTGTACTTTGTTACAAATTATCTAACAGAAATCCACTTTTACTTCCTGGTAGATTATTATTAAATATATTGATTAATATATAAAATGCATGTGTAGTACTGCAAGAATTTTAAAACCACACTGATTATCAGAAATAATAATATTTTAGTCTAGGGGTACCTTAATGCTTTTTCAAATATCTTCAAATAGAGTTGATTTTGCGAATCTAACGATAGATATCTGGAACACACTGTTTGAATATAGTGTTGATAACGTATAACTAGGTAAATATTTTTATAAAATTGTGCTTCATCAGTTTGGCCACTATTTGATCCACGTCAAATCCTAAATTTCAATTAACCAGCATGGGTGTATATCTGACAGGTCCACAACTACTCATTTGATATGCGTAACTCACTTTATAGCAGAGACACTTGACTGTGGTGGCCAGGTTGATGTCATCTACACTGATTTCTCAGAAGTCTTCGACAGACTTGACCACGATATTCTATTGCAAAAAATGTTCAAATTCAGACTTATCGAAACTTTTATTAACTTTTTCTTTTCTTATCTGTCTAACAGGAAACTTACTGTGTAATACCGTGGTTTCAAATCTCTCGAAATAACAGCAAATTCGGGCGTTCCTCAGGGTCCGTCCTCGAACGGCTATTATACATAATGTTTATAAATGACATTAGCTTTGAACTACGATTTAGTATTCTGATGTAATATGATGATTGCATGTTATATTCTGCTATTGATAATTTAGACGATTGTCTTATTCTGTAAGAAGATTTGTAAAAAATTAGCTTATGGTGTGATAAAAAATAGAATACATTTAAATATCAGCAAATGTAATTATGTGTATTTTACGAAAAAAATAATCCGGCTGAATTTATGTGCGTATTAAACAATTGTCAGTTAAATAAATGCAATCAATTTAAAGACTTCGGAGTCATTTTTGATAGTAACTTACTTTTCATATATCACAAAAATTATAGCGTAGCGACTTCCTATAGGAACTTAGGCTTTATAATAAGGAACTGTAAAGAATATGTAGGTAATAGGATTTTAATATTACTCTTTAACGCATTTGTCAGGTCAAAATTGGAATATGCCTCCATGATCTGGAATTCGTGTTATGAAATTCACAAACTTAACGTTAAAAAACTCAACGAGTTTTTAGTTAGTACATTTGGTATAATAATGATGGAACTTACCCAGCAAGAGATACACCTCAACTTGAATTATTAAACAGATTTCAAATAAACGATTTGGAATCCCGCCAAAAGTATTTTTTTAGTTATGTTCTTATCCAAACAACCAGATTGACTGTCCTAATTTAAATAAGTATGTTAAATACATGTTCTAATCTTCTATACTCGTACTCGTAACCCATTTTATTTAAATATGCCACATACAAATTCTACTTAAATACTCACCTATATATTCTATATGTTTAAATTATATGTTTGTACAGGATGATATTGATATATTTTGTACTAATAAGAATGAAATTAAACAGTCTATATTGCATTTAGATTAAAACTTCTATCATTTTGCTATTAATTTTTTGTATATTTGTATATATGTCTATGTCATTTTTTAAACTGTTAATATATATAAATATAACATATAATAAAATTTAATAAATAATAAAATACAAAAAAGTTCTTGTATTATATTTTATAAAACATTCTAACTCTAACCACTTCAAAAATATATGTAATATGTGTAAACTTAAAAAGAAAAATGTAATTTAGTTGAGAGTATAGTCAACCCATTAAAAAAACTGTAGTCCGAATTCTAAATGTGCATTAAATAAACAACGAGATTTCGTAATTAGAAATAATAACTCTTGAAATCTGGCTATTCGTTTAAGAGTTATCAGTCTTAACATAGGACGTAATTTATAGTATCCAGAATAGAATTAACATACAGTATAATGTTTAATCATACCTTGCCTGTTGGCAAGTGTTGTCGAGCCCAGACAAACTCTCCCAGTAAACAACAAGGAACTGTGATGTGGTCTGCGGTGAGCTTCATAACCTTCCTTTCAGTCAGTCCGTCATTTGCCTATTCCCCTCGAACCGATCTCTACACCAACATCATTTTATGCTAAATTTAATATACCTTCGAGCATTAGAGTCTTTATATCAATACAGCATTCTGTTTGGTTGCTTTATAAGCATGCTCATTAAAATTATAATTTAAAAAATTCACATTCAGTTGGACACTATGTGCTTTATGTAAATAATAATAAGCTTAAATTTACATGGTGGGACAAAGAAAATTACACCCTTTGTTCCGTCACCACGCATTTGTGTTATCATATTTTTGTATATTTAAATTAGTTTATTAGATACAACTTTATTAGATATAAAATACATTTAGTTTATATATTTTTGTCTCACCCGGTAACTTTATCTGTGGAAATAATAAGAGATTTTTTATCATTCCTATCCCCACCATGCTCTGGGGATAGGATGGACAATATCCAGTTATAATCCGCTTTAATTAATTTTCTTTAAATTTCATTTCGATACATATTTATCCATTGTGATTGTGCTTTCTGTGTCAAGAAATCTAGTGAGTTTCTACTTGGATAACATCATCAGAGACCCCAGGACTGATCGTTATAAGTCCTCCACTAGGCTATAAATATCAGCAAGCCATCATCCAGTAGGATTAAAGAAAAAAGGTAGGATTCAGTTAATCTCTTTTCCGCTGAACCGCCAATAGTCCACTTGTTTCCCTTTTCATGTGTTGTGGGTTTTTTTTATTAAATTATAAATACCCTAGAATTTCGTTTATAACTTTTTTGTCTCTTATTCGATTTTATGTTGAGCTTGAAAAAGCTGAGAACATGCTGATTAAAGTTATGTATTCAGTTTTTAAATAATGAAACAAAAATGGCGGTCCTTCAATTTCGTCATGTTTCAAAACCAGCTGGCATTTGTTTTTTGAGCTTTTTATAAATTCAGCTAGGGTCTGATTCTTAAAGCAGTGTTCTGTCTTTATTTTAAGACTAAGATCAATAAAATTAAGCAGTAGAATAGTTCCTGCTAATTTAATAAAGGGGTATAAAGAGAATTAAGGTCCATTTACACACATCAGTAACGTATCTGTTCAGTTCTGTAAAGTTTTGTCAATGTCAGTGAAAAAAATCATTTCCGTTAGTTTGTAAACATGTACTTTTAGTACATGTTTACACACGTCCGGCATAGTGACGTATTTTACCATCACTGCGGCTTTACGCAATGTATGGCTACGAGGTAAAGGAAAATCTGGTACGTATTTTACAAAGAAACTCTAAACTCAGCATTGTTGATTACAGACAGACTACATGACAAAAAATTCTCTTTTGTAGGTGTACCAACAATAGTTTGTCGGATAGCTGAATTTAAATGTATTTCTATAAACACGGCGTGTATGAAGTACGTAACATCGATTGCATGGAGTACAATATGTGACCCATCTGTTGTAAGTTCATTGTAGTTTTCAATCATTTTTTGTATTTTAAAAACAAAGCGTATCTGTGCTATATCAAATACGTCGCCAATTTTTCACTAACCTGGTTTTGATTGTGGTCATTTTAGTATTTTCTTATTTGGAGTTAAATATATTATGTAAAAAAAAATAAATGGCGAAAATCTTATTGAATTGGTTTATGGTAACCAGTACTCTATGATTTATCCCATTCCAAAATATATAGAAACCAGTTTAAAATAAGTATTTGGAAGAAAACAGTAAATCAAATGAAAAAATATGGTAAGTAGTATAGTATACAGTGGGACATTTAGGTGATACATATATTGGGTCCAGATCTTTAAGATATAGAGAAACGGTAAATGGGAAAAGTTTCCAGACAATTTTGTCATCAACTAAAGCCGCCTTCAAAACTGTTCCAGCTGTCAGGGGTTTGAAACATCAAAAAGCTACGCGCAACCTGAGGACCAGTTTTTATCGGTTCAATTTTCCATTCAATTTCTTCGTAAGACGTTGTCTACTGGAGCATGCTTTATAAGAAGATATAACGTATTTTCATTATAGACATGTGTATGCCGATGAAAATTCCATTGAAGCCAGGTAATATATTTTCAACATAAATTTAGGGTAAATGTGTGGGCAGGAATTGTAAACCTAATCATTGTACTACACCAATTAAATGGCGAAAACTATTTACAATTTCCTTCTAGATATGTTGCATTGTTTATTGAACAATTACTTCACCAAGATACATATGTGGAGTACTTTATGAAAATTTTACTTAAATATCCGACAAATATTTCAATTAAATATTCCCAAATAGAAGACATGTTGCTACGATAACTGGCCATCACGTTCTATTAACATAACACCTTTTTATTTATTTTTTTTAACGTACTTTAAAAATCATGGTGCATTCTATGCCGCTAAATATCAAAAAGAAAGGTGAGACGAGTTTAAACCCAAAGTATTTTTAAATAGCATTTGCTAAAGCTATGGTGGATAATAAAATTGAACTGAATACACCTGGTCGTTGAGTGGAATTGAAGACTTCTTCTTCTAGAGTCTTTGGTCACCATCTTAACCTACAAGAAGTATTCACCTATAAGAAGCCTTCAGCTACAATAACTCTTCACTAATAATAATGTACTCCCGTACTTCGTAGTTTCTCGACAGACACATGCCTGTACATCCTCCTCATAAGTTTTCCTCCGGATAACTTCTTGTAGCTGAAAAATTCTTGTGGTAATGACAGATCGGTGCGTACACTTCCAAAATCGCCATGTTATTTTTTTAATGCCGCATGATGTACAATCCTCGGTTATTGCCAATATTAACTTCTTGTAGCAACCTTTGGGTACTGCTGAAAACTCACTGGTCATTGACTGCTGTCAAAGATGTCAACTGCAACAAATCTTCACCAATAATGACCTTTGACATGACTTTTGAGTTTAGGGTATATATAGTATTATGTTTGTATTTGTGTTCTCTTTTATATTTTATATATAACTATGTGTATTATTAATCTGTTTTTCGTTGAACTTACACTTTATGTTGACTTGGTTATCAAATCATCTTTTGTTTGATAGCTCTTTATATCTGTATATTGACGACTTTTAT